>CAXKVY010005405.1:0-25888 GCA_964058915.1 Tetropium fuscum | reverse complement strand
GTCCGGTGATTCTATTTAATAGAAAAATTAGCCAATAGAAAAATTTAGTTATGGACCGCGGTCCAAAACAAAAACAATTGATAATATAATTTGTTAAAAAAATGTGTTTATTAGTTTTGCTTATATTTAAACTATTTACAAAGCTTTTAATTATCCCTATGTTGGAAGTAAACACAAAAAAAGCTGCGGATGAATTTTTGTTTATACGAAAACGTTGAAGCAGTTGAGTGGCCGCAATTTAAGGAGCTTGTAGCAAATTGATACAGTATTTTGAGGCAGAACGAGAAAATAATGAGGCAGTATTACCTTTGAGTGCGGTCCGAAACAAAAATAATTGATAATAGTAATAGGACTTGTTTAAAAAAAAAGAGAATGTAGATAGAGATATTATACCTATAAGTATACCTAGCGTTGGTTTTACAATAAAATAATAAGAGAATATAACTAAAATTATTCAGCTTTAATTTAAAAATTGCTTCTTATAAATATAGGGAAGGCTTAGAATCAACCGTTGCACGTGATGAATACAGATTTTTATTATTAATTGTTTTTCAACGGTTGGCATGAGAGTTTGGTAAATTTAAACGTCGTTTAAACTTCAGTGTCGACAAGGTCAAAGTATGTCGTTGTCAATTGTTTTTAAAATAATTTAATTCAACTTCTGTGTCGTGGCTTGTAACGCGTGGTGGTATAAAATGGTACAGCTTGGTAAAAAAATTGTACAGTTCCATAAGAAACCGTCATGTCATGAAGCCGAAGTAGGCTGAGAGGAGTGACTGAAGAAGTAGTTCGTAGGTTCGATCATGTTTAGCACAATACGTGTATTGCAATTATTATACAAACTTATTACGTAATATACTATTAAACTAGTTTAAGTACTTAATTAATAATATATTTAGTTATTTTTTTGGCTAATAAGTTAAATATAATTTAAAAATAGTATATTTCTTCCGATTGTTCTCTGTACTACCTTTTTTATCATTTATCTACTTGCATCATAATACCTATTCCATCATTTTAAACTTTCAGAATCTCAAAAATAGCAGCGTTTCTGATATTTTTCATAAGAGTAATACAATGAAGGCTCCTATCTGCTGGTTTATATTAAATTACAGTGGGACTTGATGCCCATTAAATTGATTTTCTTTCTGACTGTCGGCGAAAATATCGCATTGCGTTATGGCGTTGAGTGAACGAATTCTTCATCAACGGTTATGAGTACAACGAAAGGCGATATTTTCGCCAATCTCAGGTAAAATCCCATATCATGCCAGCCTCTACTTTATGCGAAACCTGCAAACATATTAATTATTGGGTTATTCAGATTTAAAACTAGGTTTGGAATTGGAGCAAATCTGAGAGTTGGAATTACGAATCAATACCAAAAATCATGGAAATTAATACCCATCACGGTTAAAATATATATATTTGCCTACTTACGTTTAAAATTCAGCGAATTTCTATCAGGTGATAAGTAGATATTTTTAAATTCCTTATTTTTATATTGCTTAGAAATGTAGTTAGATTCCATCCGGCGGCAGCTATTGCAATCATACACTATGGATTATAATTTTCCTTAGTGCAAGCTCTCAGTGGAATGATATCGGCTTCACCCGGTTTGCTGCTTTGTGATAAAGCCGATAGAGCGCAGCACCACGTTTTAAATAGAGGCATTATTGAGCTTCAAAATACCATTTTATGTATTCTTTGCTAATGAGTATCTCAGCTCATAGTGTAAACCAAAACAGGTAATTCAATTTATTTATAAAAAAATATATGATAAAAGTATTCGTAGCTACAAACATACCTACCTATCAATATATATATATATATATATATATATATATATATATATATATATATATATATATATATATATATATATATATATATATATATATATATATATATATATATATATATATATATATATATATATATATATATATATTAGCAAAAAAATATATATATATATATATATACAGGGTGAATCAGTTTTTTGTAGACAAACTTTAACAGGGGATAGAACGCACGTTTTTAAAAAGAAAAGTGCCTATAAAGATATGGCTGATCTAGCTTCCTAAGGAAGATACAGGGTGTTAAAATTTAATTTTTTTTTACATTAATGTGTAATATTTTCTGAACGGAATGATATATTCACTAAATATTTTACACATATCTTAACCTGCATAGGATCAACATGTTGTATTGTTCCTGTCGAAAATACTATAGTGGATGTTACTTTTTTCTTACTTCGACTATTCTGCATAATAGAACTTACAACGGCCAATATCTCTAAAACTGTCGTAGTTAGAGCAAAATTACAAGAGATCAAAATTGTTACTAAGGGGCCGTTATTTTAGAAATATATATCAGATAATGTCAGTGGCGTACGAAAAAAAAGTTCCATTATGCAGAATATCCGAAGTACCCGAAAAAAGTAACATCCACTATAGTATTTTCGACAGGAACAATACAACATGTTGATCCTATGCAGGTTAAGATATGTGTAAAATATTTAGTGAATATATCATTCCGTTCAGAAAATATTACACATTAATGTAAAAAAAAATGAAACTTTAACACCTTGTATCTTCCTTAGGAAGCTAGATCGGCCATATATTTATAGGCACTTTTCTTTTTAAAAACGTGCGCTCTATCCCCTGTTAAAGTTTGTCTACAAAAAACTGACTCACCCTGTATATATATATATACACACACACACACATATATATATATATATATATATATATATATATATATATATATATATATATATATATATATATATATATATATATATATATATATATATATATATATATTATATATATATATATATATATATATATATATATATATATATATATATATATATATGTATATATATATATATATATATATATATATATATATATATATATATATATATATATATATATATATATATATATATATATATATATATATATATATATGTATATATATATATATATATATATATATATATATATATATATATATATATATATATATATATATATATGTATATATATATATATATATATATATATATATATATATATATATATATATATATATATATATATATATATATATATATATATATATATATATATATATATATATATATATATATATATATATTATATATTTATATTAGGCTATTGATTATGTCTTAAAAAACAGGGCAATAAGGAATTAAGATGTTCCCGGGTTTTTATTGCAGGAATCGATCAATTGGTTATAAATAATGAAAAAAGCGCGGAGTGCTATTAAATTAGAGGGTGGAAATTGAAGATTGAGGTAAAAACCCACCTCTTTTGGTTGTTTCAATATATCTCGTAAACAAAGCAAAATTTCGATATATTTCTTATGAAACTTTTTGTAGAGAATCGAAATTCAAAATAGTCGAAACAAACTTGAAAAAAAGCAAAAATTTCGATTTTTTTATTTTTTTTGCTTTTTCGCCTGTATGACTATTGATTATGAATTATGATAATGAATAATATGATTATGAATAATAATTTATTTGAATTTAGAACAAAATGTTTACTGTAGTGTAGGACCAATAGAAGCCGAGATACAAGACATTCACTTATTAACGCGTAGCAGCCGTTCTAACTAACTTATACATTAAAAAAGTATAATAGGCAGAAAGCTTTTTCATAGTGCATTAAGCAATTTTTCGTGAAGAAATCGTTGTTTAATATAGGACGTAAACGTACGGGCACGAGGTCGTTCAGCTGCCTCAATCGGATATATATATTTGTATTCTTACGACACTGTATATAATTTCAATGTCTCTTTTAAAGAAATAATAGTAAATTGCATACATGTTTTGCCCACGAAAATTTGAAATGGTTACAACTGATGGAACTTCTGATTCCAACATCGCATTTTAAAGGAGTCGGGTGTCATGACACCGGAACCCTCTTAATACGTTGCGAAAAAGTGCGGAAAAGTGCGCAATCGCGGAGTTTGGTTACGAGGGATGGGACACTTTTGATTCTGACCTAACACATGCGGCGATTCTCTTATCGGCCTTTATCAAGGGAGTCAAATAGTTTCCGGGCTCTAGTGATCTTATGCCTACTATGGAGTTTTATGCATATTTTCTTGAGCGCCTAGATAGATAGAAAGTATCTTAGTTTGAAATACTGAAGCGTACTTTTCGAGACAAATGTCATTCTACCCTGAGAGCTTGTCCAGATACATATGCCTGCGCCTAAGTACTGGTCCATTTGACTCATTTATATACCAAACAAGTCCTTTCAGTTGATGAAGAATGGACTGATTATTTTCTAGAATGAATCTGTAGAGAACTATCGCATAAAAATGTAAAACGAGCGGCAGTTATATCTGTCATCTGGAATATATTATCTAAAATGAGCGCCAATATCCTCTCCGTTCAGTCTTACAGCACTTATAGCCCAAAGCCCAAAAGAGGATGGGCCGAGGGGCTAGTCAGCAAAAATAGTCAGAAGCCAACAAGAAATCATACCTGTATTATTATTTTTTGTTTCATATACCTTTTCGCCGTTTTGTAGATCTTAACGCACATGCACACACTATTCAATTTTTGTTTTATGTAATAATATCATATTATGATGCTACTGCATCGAACATAAAATTTGACTGGGAGACCCCGCCACAAGAATATTTTCTGGTAGCGCCACTGCTCTTCGTATACGACGACAGAGGAGAAAACTGCAACTCTCTCTCTCTCTCTCTATCCCTCTTCACCTACGCATTTCGCGGATAAGCTGAGCTTGGTCAAGCAGTACAACTTTAACATAAATGCATTTCTTGTAACATACCTAAATGCAAGAAAATTTGGGTAATAATAATTGTTTAATATCATCATATGAATCTGACAATAGCGTCCCTTGAATATTATAATTAGTTTACTGTCTTGCGATCGTCTTGTAATCATAGTATATCACAATTTAGAATATTAAAATTAATTTACAAATCGGTGTACGGACAACAGATCGCAGGTGCATTGGCTAACCTATTAAGTAGAATTAAAAATTATTTACATGATATCAATAGTCGGCATAAGATTCAATTAATTACGTTAAACGTAGCTAACGAATGTAGATGGGAGATCGTATCGAGTTTCCTATACAATTAAGCATTTCCATAATTTAAATCTTGTCCTATACTCTGGTTAAGTGGGCTTGGAAACGGGAATTCGTATCCTGCTGATGCGTTTTTAACGCAACGTTCAAGGTCAGGTCACAAAAATAAAACAATATATAGCAGAAGAGTAGGCTCTTGTTTTTATTGTGAGAGTATTCACTTAGTTTATTTAGGGCCGGTTTTATAGGAGAACCGATAGATAAAATCCATGTTTTACAACCAGTTCTTGACAATCTTAAGCTTAAAAGTCAAACTTTAAGTGAAGCATCGCGAAAAGTGAAGCTTTACGTTAAGATTGCTAGCTAGAATTAATTGGTAAATTTGTATGTACAGATGATAAAAAAAAACAAAATTATTGCACGTCATCGACTGTAAAGCACGTGGCAGAAGAAAAGTGTGGCCACGTTTTCACAATTATATTAGTTTAAGCAATTTCATACAAATACTTTCAATTATACTATCAGTATAATATTAGTAAGAATTGAAATATTTGTTTAAAAATAGCTTTAAGGATTACGATGGCATTGAACATTGAAAAATCGCCTGCGATACGCTCACGCTACGTGGGCTGCCGCCACCTGGCCCCTATCAGACCTTAGCTTAAGTACTCCGCATGTGCAAAAATTGTAGACGGATCTCTTCAGGACCTTGTATCTTGTATCGAAATTTAAACCTTTTAATTATTGGAGGAAATTAAGATTTTTATAGGTTTTGAGGTTTTGTGAAATGATGAAGAGGAAATCGTATTAAGGACTTTTCGTCTAATTAATTATAATATATATATATATATATATATATATATATATATATATATATATATATATATATATATATATATATATATTATATATATATATATATATATATATATATATATATATATATATATATATATATATATATATATATATATATATATATATATATATATATATATATATATATATATATATATATATAATATATTTATATTAGGCTATTGATTATGTCTTAAAAAACAGGGCAATAAGGAATTAAGATGTTCCCGGGTTTTTATTGCAGGAATCGATCAATTGGTTATAAATAATGCAAAAAGCGCGGAGTGCTATTAAATTAGAGGGTGGAAATTGAAGATTGAGGTAAAAACCCACCTCTTTTGGTTGTTTCAATATATCTCGTAAACAAAGCAAAATTTCGATATATTTCTTATGAAACTTTTTGTAGAGAATCGAAATTCAAAATAGTCGAAACAAACTTGAAAAAAAGCAAAAATTTTTTTTAATATTCAGAAAATGCTATTCCGATGGGAATTTGATTCTCTACAAAAAGTTAGTTTCATATGAGATATAACGAATATGATATATATATATATATATATATGATATATATGAATATGATATATTTATATATATATATATATATATATATATATATATATATATATATATATATATATATATATATATATATATATATATATATATATATATATATATATATATATATATATATATATATATATATATATATATATATATATATATATATATATATATATATATATATATATATATATATATATATATATATATATATATATATATATATATATATATATATATATATATATATATATATTGAAATATGCTAAATATGAAAATAGGTATGTATAGGTAAAAAACAAAATATTTTGGGTTAGAAAAATGACATTGGAAACTTTTTTTTTTCGATATTTTTAAAGCAAAAAAATTAATTAGACGAAAAGTCCTTAATACGATTTCCTCTTCATCATTTCACAAAACCTCAAAACCTATAAAAATCTTAATTTCCTCCAATAATTAAAAGGTTTAAATTTCGATACAAGATACAAGGCCCTGAAGAGATCCGTCTACAATTTTTGCACATGCGGAGTACTTAAGCTAAGGTCTGATAGGGGCCAGGTGGCGGCAGCCCACGTAGCGTGAGCGTATCGCAGGCGATTTTTCAATGTTCAATGCCATCGTAATCCTTAAAGCTATTTTTAAACAAATATTTCAATTCTTACTAAATATTATACTGATAGTATAATTGAAAGTATTTGTATGAAATTGCTTAAACTAATATAATTGTGAAAACGTGGCCACACTTTTCTTCTGCCACGTGCTTTACAGTCGATGACGTGCAATAATTTTTTTTTTATCATCTGTACATACAAATTTATCAATTAATTCTAGCTAGCAATCTTAACGTAAAGCTTCACTTTTCGCGATGCTTCACTTAAAGTTTGACTTTTAAGCTTAAGATTGTCAAGAACTGGTTGTAAAACATGGATTTTATCTATCGGTTCTCCCATAAAACCGGCCCTAAATAAACTAAGTGAATACCTACTCTCACAATAAAAACAAGAGCCTACTCTTCTGCTATTGTTTTATTCTTGTGACCTGACCTTGAATGTTGCTTTAAAAACGCATCAGCAGGATACGAATTCCCGTTTCCAAGCCCACTTAACCAGAGTATAGGACAAGATTTAAATTATGGAAATGCTTAATTGTATAGGAAACTCGATACGATCTCCCATCTACATTCGTTAGCTACGTTTAACGTAATTAATTGAATCTTATGCCGACTGTTGATATCATGTAAATAATTTTTAATTCTACTTAATAGGTTAGCCAATGCACCTGCGATCTGTTGTCCGTACACCGATTTGAAAATTATTTTTAATATTCTAAATGGTGATATACTATGATTACAAGACGATCGCAAGACAGTAAACTAATTATAATATTGAAGGGACGCTATTGTCAGATTCATATGATGATGTTAAACAATTATTATTACCCAAATTTTCTTGCATTTATGTTACAAGAACTGCATTTATGTTAAAGTTGTACTGCTTGACCAAGCTCAGCTTATCCGCGAAATGCGCAGGTGAAGAGGGATAGAGAGAGAGAGAGAGAGAGAGAGAGTTGCAGTTTTCTCCTCTGTCTTCGTATACGAAGAGCAGTGGCGCAACCAGAAAATATTCTTGTGGCGGGGTCTCCCAGTCAAATTTTATTTTCGATGCAGTAGCATCATAATATGATATTATTACATAAAACAAAAATTGAAAAGTGTGTGCATGTGCGTTAAGATCTACAAAACGGCGAAAAAGGTATATGAAACAAAAAATAATAATACAGGTATGATTTCTTGTTGGTTTCTGCTATTTTTGCTGACTATCCCCTCGGCCCATCCTCTTTGAGGCTATAAGTGCTGTAAGACTGAACGGAGAGGATATTAATATCTTCCAGATGACAGATATAACTGCCTCTCGTTTTACATTTTTATGCGATAGTTCTCTACAGATTCATTCTAGAAAATAATCAGTGCATTCCTCATCAACTGAAAGGACTTGTTTGGTATATAAATGAGTCCAAATGGACCAGTACTTAGTCGCAGACATATGTATCTGGACAAGCTCTCAGGGTAGAATGACATTTGTCTCGGAAAAGTACGCTTCAGTATTTCAAACTTAGATACTTTCTATCTCTCTAGGCGCTCAAGAAAATATGCATATAACTCCATAGTAGGCATAAGATCACTAGAGCCCGGAAACTTTTTGACTCCCTTGATAAAGGCCGATAAGAGAATCGCCGCATGTGTTAGGTCAGAATCAAAAGTGTACCATCCCTCGTAACCAAACCCCGCGATTGCGCACTTTTTCGCAACGTATTAAGAGGGTTCCGGTGTCATGACACCCGACCCCCTTAAAAATGCGATGTAAGAATCAGAAGTTCCATCAGTTGTAACCATTTCAAATTTTCGTGGGCAAAACATGTTTGCAATTTACTATTATTTCTTTAAAAGAGACATTGAAATTATATACAGTGTCGTAAGAATACAAATATATATCCGATTGAGGCAGCTGAACGACCTCGTGCCCGTACGTTTACGTCCTATATTAAACAATTATTATTACGTCCTATATTTCTTCACGAAAAATTGCTTAATGCACTATGAAAAAGCTTTCTGCCTATTATACTTTTTTAATGTATAAGTTAGTTAGAACGGCTGCTACGCGTTAATAAGTGAATGTCTTGTATCTCGGCTTCTATTGGTCCTACACTACAGTAAACATTTTGTTCTAAATTCAAATAAATTATTATTCATAATCATATTATTCATTATCATAATTCATAATTAATAGTCATTATTATAGCTGTCGTGATTTTATAACCAATATTTATTTTCCAGAATAACAACATGGATTTTCGCAAAAGCATTGATTTCGATACGTTCATGGAATGCAACAGTATAGCCGCATCTACTGAAGAAATTTTATGGTCTGACGATGAAACCATAATCGCAGAACAAGAGGTAGTTTGGAATGAAGGTAAGACATTATGTTTTCCAATTAAATATTCGTCGCACCATGAACGGACCATGGTTCTAACCTAGCGCATTTGCAGTGGTACTCCGTAAATAAATATTAGTCTAGAGTTGTAGAGTGTAGAATAATGAGTACGTAGACTCTTTTATTTGTCGAGCACGATATGTAAACTTATCTCCCTAGCACCCGCTGCATTCGCCAGAACATAATTATTATCTCATCACTGATCTGTTTACATTATGAGACTTGTGCCATCTGCGATTTGCGGTTTTTTAAAAAGATTTTTATATGCTTTATATGCATGATACTTTTTAGAAACTAATTTATGGCGTTTAAAAACTAATTTATGTTATTGTAGCATCTACTTTACGAGATCTTTCGCAGATGTTTTTTGATCCGCAAACTATTTTAATTACTGGTTAATGTAAGCTCATAATTTTTTTAAATAATTATGGTTGGCAGTTTTTTGTGGTCGAATCACTTTTTTAAAAGCCCACCTTAATCTTCTCATCATTTTTAAAGTCACAGTAGTACATCGCAACATAAGTATTAACAATGGACAGGTATCTTTCACTAAATAACGTAGTCACTTTATATGTCCACCGTATTTGCTGCTCCTTATAGATTATTGACTTATTTCAATTCAAAGGTATTCGTTGAGTCCTATGACAGTGGGTCTCTGATGTTGGTGGTTAATTAGGTAAATATGATATACATAAGAGAGAATCTCCAAACCGAAACGTTTACCAAATTGGTACCAATTAGTGCAGACAAAATTAATGAATACTATCCATATCTCGAAAGTTGGCGGTTACTTCATAGTTATAAACTATACGAATCAAATCAGCATTGCACTAGTCAAATGTGTGTTGAAATACCTCGTCCGGATGTATACAAACTTTACTCGTTTCCCAATGAGAAACCTAAACATAATACATAACCTACAATTTGAATGTTAAAATCTTGAAGTCTAATATAGACAGGACACTGATAGTGGTTTAAACAATGGGACGTTTCCCGTCGGAAAATTGGCAGCTTAATGCGGGTGCCCACAAGAGAAAGTGAAATCAACTGAAATATGACCAATTTATGTCAGTTTTGAAACGGTGCAAGGCTACTGCGGGTACGGCGTACGGCGCTAGTCAAATCAGTCGATCAGTCGATCAGTTGATCGATATTATTCTCGCTAGAGTTACGATGTACGAAATCGTGCCCCCTCTTTCTTTTTCGTACAGCAGCTTACAACGTTAGTCGGATATATCCACAGTCACATGATATAATGGACTTCTTTTTGTTGCCTCTCTCGTTTTATTATCTTTAACTAAGAAGTCTTGAACAGCGTATGTTGTAGATTAAAAATAAATTAGTGTCGTAACTTTCAAGATTTGTATAGTATATTTTTGTATTTTTGGGTATATTTAAAGTGTAAAATAATATAAGAATTTATTCTTGGACAAGCTGTTATTGAGCAACTGTTTATATTTTTACTTCACAAATTAAATATTGAGCAGTGTTTGTATAATGAGGATACCTTGAGCAACTTTGATTTGCTAGAATTTGTGAATCACTTAACTTAACATCTCTCAAATATCTGGGGCATTAGCCAAACCAAATGGTATACTTTGAAATCGATATAGGTACTAAGCATGGTACTTTCCTTTTTCCTGTCTTTCTTTAAGTGACACCCTCTCTTCTCTCTCTCTCTCTCTCTCTCTGTCTCTCTCTCTCACACTTTCTCTCTCTCGCTCCCTCTCACTATCTCTTTCGCTCTCTGTATCATTTTTTTTCAAATATTTCTTCTTTGATTTTAAATAATTACGACTGAGACTCATACATGTCTACATAGTTTATAGTTTAAAAAATATATATATTTTATTCGATCCATGTAATATTCCCCATAAGTTTAATCCCGTTATTTTTATGTCCTTTACGAGGTGACCAGGGGAGGTATAATGATCACTGAGTTTTAATAGCATTACGATGGAGGAAAATACACCAAAATGGCGCATATTTTGGATTTATTAATTTCTACTATGAACGAAATAAAATGTTAAGTATTGCTAAAATTTCCGAGGACAGGTGTATAATATTCGAATAAGTTGCTACCCTCAAGTTGATAAATTCTAATAATTTTTGTCCATAAAAGCAACTTTATATATATATATAAATATATTTTATATGCATATGCATATAAAATATGCATTTTTTATTTACATATTTTATTTACAATGATGTATGGCTAAAAACACGAGGGCGTACTTCAATTTTGAGTGATAAACCTAAAATGTAAATATTGCAACCATACTTCTCCAAAAATGCTATCAGCTGTCGCCATTTTAAACATTATTTATGACATGGATTTACATGAATTTTCCGGGAACTAACTTCACCTAATAAAACATACACTCGTATCTATCAGCATATATCAGGAAATATATCATTACGCCAATGCAAAATAGAAACTGTTTTCAGTTTTGAGTCGTTTTAGATCGAGATTAGTCATTTCCAACAAGCCTTGCGTTCTCCTCTAACCCCACCTGTGACATATATGCACGCGTTTATCTCGATCCAACGCGTATAAAGAAATTATTGCCGTTTAGTTGAATACGTAAGTCACGTAGATTTATTGCTAAAAGATATGCGAGTAGCTGTAGATATGACAACTAGGAACGTGTTGACATAGGCACTTCTAATGTTAATTTATTGAAAAACTGTTTAATTTTGCGATTATATCACAGTATCTTGACTGCATAAGTATTTGCTTGTAAATATTAACAATTACGAAGACAATAAATAAATATGATATATGCATTTCTCTAGCGGCAATCTAATGGTGATCCCAATAAGAGGAAAAATTGTAAAGAATAGGTACATTTTGCTTTTGATAATAATAGATAAAAAAATACAATTAGTGTATAACATGATTGACCAAAAGCATTTGCGACGTGGAAACATATGTTCAAATAAATTATTGAATATATTTATAGGAAACATCTTCTCAGATGGCTAATACCCCTACCTGCAATGAATTATACATGTAAATCTATTTTTTTAGCTACGGTCCATCATATCAATTCTTTCACCACGCATACTAGTCCACGTAAATTAGACTAAAATACGATAAAAGGCGCTTGTTAAGATAAGGTGTGCGTCCCAATTTAATACTATATATGATGGTCTCATTCACACCAAAAGGCTACTACAATCACTTACCCTTAAAACTTGTAAGTAGAGGCAGCGGCTTGCCAGCCGCGGTGGAGACGGGCCTGGTTAAAAAGAAGGATCTAATTTCGTGAGCGCCACTTAGTTCACGCTACCACTACCTTACTCGCAAGTTAAACCAATAATAACCCAGGTAAGTTAGTCAGTTTTTAAAAAAATCAGGTAAAATATCCAGTATGAATCAAATAAAACCTTTTTTTTTTGTTTTTAACTATAGATAGATAGATAGTTAGATAGATTTATTTAAACATATTATATAAACATTTTTACATTTCTAGCAGGTCGAAAACAAAAAAGTTACAATATTTACAATAGCTGTAAATATTCCTAACTAAAACATAACAAATAATAGTTACCTCGGTGGATAGATAATTTCTTTTCCTAACTCTCCTCTCAATTGCACCCCAATATGGTGGCTGTGGATAGCGACTTATCGTGGTGTGAAGGAGGTGATTGATCCCGCTGAAGCGGCTTGGGATTCCAGGATCTAAGAGGCACGTCCCCGAAAGAGAAAACATACACGCCAAAATTAAATTTTATGTGCAAATATAATATGTCATAATATTATGTCGGGGCTAACGATCCCTTTATTTAAAACGATGAGTACTTCAACTCATAAAAATAATATAACCAGCACAAACACCTGTAGTGTAAATCTCATCACGTGTATACACGCTATATAATTTCACAAAAATCCCTCCAAAAACCCTCCAAATTCACATTTTATAATTTTACTAGTTCACAGTCAGTTGTGGCCATATCGAGGCGTTTGTAATTGACTGTGGATATACTTAAAGTTCTGCCTGTTTAGGTTTCCTTTGGTGCTTGTTTTTTTTTCTGTGTAGAGCCTCATTAACTATTGTGGATGTGCTATTAGTACGGATGTTAAGTGCGATTTTTCACATAATTGAAAATGAATTCTCAAAGCATAAACCTAGGCCAAATTTACAACATTAATTAAGTGTAAACTTCTGACGTTTGATGTCTTATCTGACATTTACAATATCTGATTGACAGTTATCTTAATTCTAAATGATAATGAAAAAAACGATTATAAGCAATTAAGTAGGTATTGCTATAAATACCATGGACCCGAGCTGAGTTAAGGGTGTTTGTTTTGTCTTTTGATATCTTCATAGAAAAATGTATTTTCTATTAAGTATAATATTACTTCCAGTTTAGTGCAGTTGACCGAAAGCATATTTTAAAGGATGATTTGATACAAAATTTATGAGTTCTTGAAAAAAATTTTAATAATCGCCTACACACATACTGGATACTCTTACATTAAATCCCAGCAGCTGCAAAGAGTATTCTATAGAATACATATTATAGATATTAAACAGTTTAGTCTCTGAAAGAAATAATATTTTCAATAGAAGACAATAAAATAATTGTTTAAAGAAGATAACCCTGTGCAATGTAATACCCTTTTCCTGTGCAATGTAATACTTCGACCGCCAAACTGTGTTTTTTCGTGTACAGTTACCATGTTACCACAAAGACGGCACAATGGGGGCCTCAGATAGCTTCGAGCTGGAGATCGGAAATGTCCAGAAGTCACGTGATCTTCAGGGAATAGGAATACTATCTTCTACAGTGAGACACTCTATCTTCTATTTGTTTAACAGTTTATTCTAACTATTAAGATATGAAGGTTAGATTTCAAGGTTCGAATAGATTTCTACTATCTAGCATCGTTATCTACATATCACTATATACATGACTCTATATACAGGTTATTGTCCAAACCTCAGTCTGTTTATCAGATGGTTATGGGTTAGGAAGATATATAAATAAATAAAACGCTTAAAGCAGCAAGCGTAAATTTTTATAGCAAAGTAGTATCAACAGCAGTAACTATAGGCGGCAACAGTCTTCTATTTAAAACAACAAGCATAATTGTTCATAGCAACGTGACACTAATAGCGGTTAGTATAGGCGGCAACAGTTTTCTGTTCTAAGTAATAAATTTTATCGTGCATGCATAAGGAGAAAGCAATAACAAAAACAGTTTACGTACGAGAGGAGAAAGCAACAATAAAGCAGTTATATATCTATACAACAAACCATAATAAATGATTTATGGGTTGAGTTTTCGGGGAGCTCTGTATCAAAGTTTAATTCTTTTCCGGGTATTTTATTATTTGTTATCAGATGATGACAAGTAGTACTTTATTAGGTACAAACGATAAAGTAAGTTAAAGATTGCCTTTTTAAGGGCTACCTACGCCCTTAATTTGTTATGTAGTTAGATTATTTCGGTTACCGCCGAAAAGGGCATCACCTTCACAGTCTATACTACACATACTTTGTTGTACCTTCGCGGTCAGACTGTTCCAGTTACCGCCGAAAAGGGCACCACCTTCAAAGTCTTTACTACAGGTACTACTTGGTCTCAGCTTATCAATAAGCTATTTCGCGGTCAGATTGTTACAGTTGCCGCCGAAAAGGGCACCATTATAGAAAGAAGAACATAGAACATAAGATGTAAAATAAATGACTATTGATTGTCAATTTTACCCAAGCTTCAAAATCCTGATAGGAATTGAGCCATTAAGATGGTAATTAGTATTTTCTAAAGTACGTATACTGAAGTTTTTAAACTACCAGAAAACTGTATTAATTCTAAAAATTGGTTATGTTATTCGGTATTTGCAAAAAAATTTACGAGTCTTATCCTGATTCGCGGTTTTTGACTATTTGAAAACCACCAAATTTACGAAACATGGGTAAAATTCAGTCATAAAATACGGAACGATAAACGACTCAAACACTTATTTCACTGGCACTATTAGTTTTACTGGTTACTCCGTGGCACTTGTGGTTCTGACCGGTCGTCGTATGGAACTAATATAAAACTAATATAAATTTTTAATATTCGCTTCTTAGACTGCCTAGGTATATCCTGATGCGCTGCGGCGGTGCCCCTACTTCGAGTAGAACTTCATTGAACTATCGCAGAACTCCGGCGCGGCAGTCGCAGTCATCACCTTCGCGGTGCCGATATATGTACGGAAGAGATGCGATGCTTCTTAATGACTGTGAATTACTGGTAATTTAGTAGATTTCAAAACTGCTGCCTGTGGAGGCCTAATATAAACAGAACTGAGTTCGGACTAAAATATAAATACTTCTAAAAAAAAGAAATGACTCTACGATTAATGTTTCTTTAAAATCTAAACTATACTGCAGGCTATCCTAACAAGTGGCTGTCCAAATTTTCCACTTCGCTACATCATACGCCCAGGCCGGTATCTCTACCTATTGATAACAACTAGCTATATATGTATAACTAACTATCAATCAATACCTATAACCTCTCGATACTTATTGATGCAGTGACAACAAAACGCGAATAAAACGCGATGGGCGAAGCCGTGACGTACGATATGTTCTCTAAGCAATTCAGCTTAGACAATTCAGCATTTGATGTGGCTATTCCGCAACATGTCACCATGTAGTAATTGTTTGTTGCTATATAGCTTGTAAAAATATATAAGAACTTTTAAAAACACGTGCAAACTACTATATACAAACTAAATGTTTTCCTTTTTACTATATTTTGGTGTAAAATTATTCGGATTCTCTTGCCGGTTGAGAACATGACATTCCACGTGTAATTATTTGTATATCTGGCCGAGATACTTGTTAAAAACCGGCGCACACAGCCTCAATTTTATTACGAGATGGCACAAAAGTAACACGTTTTTATTGTATGAACGCAATTAACTTAATGCGATATAAAAATACGTCATCCGGCATCGCCAATTAGCGCGAATGAATCGGAATTTATGAACAATATTTACACAGCCCAACAGTTAAGAAGAAATATTTTCATAAAATTTCCAATTAATTGCTCCTCATTTGCGTATCATGATTTACAAGGTAACGGACGGGAAATTGTAAATTCGGAGATAATTACTGAATTTATCATTAATATTTGGTATAATTGACTTTATTGCATGTATCGGGTGTCTTTCTATATTTTGACAAGGGGACACACTGTCATCCTGTCGAGATGAAAAAAATAAAATGGTGAGGTTGTAGCGCCTTATGGAAGGTACTTTTTTCGACTATTAATGTTTCAAAATTGCCAACAGTTACAGAGCTATAAACATAACCACACTTTTTTTTATTGAACACCTTATAGATTGCGATATCAGTCGATAACCTTTAATTTGCTGATTTCAAAAATATACACATCACATATTTTGACTTGGGTTATTGAAATATTAAATGTCACAAACTTATTTTTACTTTGTTTGAGTTAAAAAAAGAAGACAATATATTTTTAGTACTAGAAAATATATATTACAAAACATATATTACAAAAAATATTTTTTTAAATAATTAAACATATTACAAAAAAGTACAATATATCAAACAAAATATCAATATATCAAACTATAATAAATAAATAGGCAAACTGACTTATATCAAAAATTGTTCAAAATGTCCCCCGTTATCCCCCCAAAATGTCTCGTTGAATACACAGCCGATATATTTTTTTCAAATTCTCGAGGCTGTTGATAATAAAATTCTGTTTTATGTTGTTCAATTCGTTTATGGTAGATATCCCTAATCCTGATTTTTATTTCCTCAATATATTATTTTGTTCTGGGGCAGCAAACAGTATTTTTTAAATATCCCCATTGTCTGTACTAAGCAAGAAGAAAGTTTCATCAATTAGATCTTCCTCCTATTTTGAACCCAGTTCATGACACTATGTACACTGTACTTCAAAGATCGATTGCACTCGCTGATTATTTGAGAAAGCATCATGTTATCTCGATAACCGCAGTCAGAATCTGTATTGGAAGCTTATTGAGTTCCGATGAAGCTTCGAACTTTTTATGGATATAACGTTGGAACTCACTAGGAAATTACTAAATTAGGTTTTAGCAAGTTTTTAAAATTTAAATTTAAGAAAATTGAATTTAAAATATTAGGAATATTTTGAAAACAGCAGCCATCTTGGACACCATCTGGAATCTGGCTATCACATGTGGAGCTAAGTCATTAAACCGTCAACAATATTCGTTGACGCTATTGATGTACATCACCTGCAGTTTCGTAGTAAACTTTGTTGTTCAAATATCCAAATAAGAAATAGTCCATTTCATTATTCAGGTCCATTTTTGCCCAATCACCTTCGATAGAACCACATGTTCAAATATTTCCAGACGACTGTTGCATTATGTGGCCGATATCCATCTTGCATAAACCAATTAGAATTTAGAAAAAAATGCCTGAGGTCGTTCCTCATCGACTTCCTCCAATATATTTAGGTATTTTATACCATTTTTTGCACGATCAAGGTTTTTTCGTTCATCTACCCAATTTCAAAATTATTGTTCATTTTGAACTGGCAACCATTCTAAAGAGAATCTTCAGGAGTATTAGCAATCCAAAGTAAGTATCTACAAGCCAAATTATTATCCCTTACTACATATAATCGAATTACATATAATCAGAACTTTGTAACGTGTAGCCACAACCTTAATTTAAATTATTAAATATAACAAAAAATATTAAAACATAAAAAACAAAACAATGTATATATATATATATATATATATATATATATATATATATATATATATATATATATATATATATATATATATATATATATATATATATATATATATATATATTGTGATTTATATGTTTTATTGCAACTTTTAATATCTCTTTTATGCCTACGTTTGTATGACAAATTTGTAATATAATGATTTTTATGTGAATAGCTTTAATGTTCAAAATATGTTTAAAGTATTTTTATGGATTCGATAATTGAGAAAATGCAGTGATTGCACAACGGAGAAACACCTGAAAAGCTTCCAGGATACTTACGTTGTTTCTTCCCTAGTACATCCTTCCCATGGCGGGCGCCAGTTCTAAGAACACTTCATTTTTTATTCACGAGGGTTCAGTGCTGAGCATTAGTACTCTATGGTCAGTTAGAGAAGGTTCAATTAGGCTCTGTATATTATAGAATGTTTTGTCTTGACAATTGAAATTATTTCGAATGGTAAATGGATCTAATGTGAGCGATTGAAATTTAATAATATTTATAAATTATGAAAATGGTAAAGCAGAAGCTAAGTATATTATTGGCGTATTGGCGTATTATTATTATTATAAAATGGAAGCATGAATTGTCACTAGGATAATTAATTTTAAAGCACAGCAAAGATAATTTATATTTGCAAGTTATACTGCAACAGGAAATATGATTGTCGACAGGACAATAAAACAGATTAGAATGCAAAATGGAAACTTAATATTATCCTACACCAAAAACCTACGTAACTTATACTAATTATATGGGTCTTAGCCTCTGGAACAATGTATCCTTAAAATTTAATTTTGTTTTAAATAGTTATAATCTTGAGAAGTTCTTTTGTTAATCCCATTTGTATAGGAAGCACAACACCAATTTTGAATTTTGAAGCAGCGTTCCAAGAGAGGATAGCAGGCGTACTAAGGAAAATAGCTGCAATATAAAAGTGAAACAGTGTTCCGAGAGAGGACAGCAGGCAGAATCCAGCATCAAAGTAAACAAAGTCAGTGTTGTGAAATATAATTTCACAACACTGACTTTGTTTGTGAAAAGTGAGAGTGCTGTGAAATATAATTTCACAACACTGCCTTTGTTTACTGCTTCACTTTTACACTGCGGCTAACTCCTTTAGCACGCCTGCTGCCATCTACCGGAACTATGCCGAAATGGAACACTGCTGCATTTGATGAGACGCTTGTTTATATTTTCTTACTGGGTTTGGCCCTTATCAAACTTGAAATCTACAGAATTTCTACTCACTATCTCTTATTGAAATCTTCTGTTTCTTGTATTACTCAGCTTGCCAGACTCATATAATTCCTATTGACGCTGCCTGGAGACGCTGCGCTGTACTTAGTCGTCGTATTTTCGACCAAAAACCACTTAATACCGTTTAAATTTGCTGTAGAATGTTTTCAGTTGGGATTATGCACACGTAGCACTATTTTGTTAAATTTTAAACTACGTTAAACTATTAAATATTACAATTTTTATGATTTTTTTATGAATATACATAAATTAGCGAGCTATTGCTACTTCCAACGCTATTCCCATTTTTTGCGCTGTTCTCCGTTTCTACGGAAATTGTTCGATGTTGAACAATTGAATTTCCTTAGATACCAGCTTCATGCTTTACTTTTATTGATTAATCTGGCCAATCATATTAAGGATATTATTATAATTATTTAGGTTTACCTTTAAATTCCATAATTTACCATATACATGGTTTAATTCTCACTGCTAAGCTGTAGGTATCACATTGTAGGTTATCACATTCACCTTTCGTAATTTAATTTCGATGTTCAAAACATAGCCGTCATGTCTATATTACCATATGGTTTGAGAGTCTATTCTCGAAACCCGTTTTCAACATGATGCTATCGCATTTTTCTTTCTAAATACACATAGTTTATATGGATGTGATATTACATAAAATTTGTTGGGATTTGTCTATTACGATGATGTGAGCGGATAAATAACTTTGATTTCACGCAATTAGATACTGGACAATCACACGCGTAGCCGGTTGGCGTGTAGTACATGCGTAGTATATGTAGTATATACCTGTATCTATATCAATACGTGCATCGGTGCGATGTTACCATAATTGGTACGATATGGATTGAAATTTTATATTAATTCATAGTTTGGTATATTTACTATGTTTTAACCTATGATTTAGGCTCTAGATATTCGTTTATCTCACTATATATATATATATATATATATATATATATATATATATATATATATATATATATATATATATATATATATATATATATATATATATATATATATATATATATATATATATATATATATATATATATATATATATATATATATATATATATATATATATATATATATATATATATATATATATATATATATATATATATATATATATATATATATATATATATATATATATATATATATATATATATATATATTATAACGTTAATTTTGATTTGGTAAATCTAATTTTATTAATTTATTAGTATTAAAAATTTTAAGGACCTTTTTATACTAATTATGCTACGGCTATGCTCATTTTATCAAATTACCTATTTATTTTTCTCAAGGGTCGGTTCTAGAAGGAAGCTGCTGTAAAAACCATTCAATACACAACAAAAAAAAATATATATCAATTTAACAAATTTATTGATTCAACCATAAAAAAATACTGTGCAGTTTATATCCGAATATTAAGAATTTTAAATAATACACTTATAACATTCACTAAATACTATTTAACCTATATTTATAAATTTGACGTTTGTGACATTATTATAAAATTTAGATGTCAAGTCCGAAATTTTTCACTAAAAGTTTATATATAAGAGCTCTAATATTAGTAATTGATCAATTAAATTTAAAACTGTTCAAAATTTTGGATGTGATAAGGTACCTTACTTTCTTTAATACTTCTTATATACGTATGTATTCAGGTTCATCCTTTTTCTAGGGTCCTTCTAATTTTGCTTATATACCATATTATCCCATTTCTATGACTCATATATAACTCTGCAAATCCTATTCTGCTCTTCTCTCTCGATTTATTATCTGCAAACTGCCAATACACCTATATCATATATTTCCTTTTATCCTCCTCTCCTCTGGTTCTTTCTATTCTTGCTCTAGTTTTTCAAAATTCCAATATCTATTTTTCTTAAAACAATTTCTCATTATGCTTATTTTCCTTGGTTTTTCTCTTTTTGTTTTCTACCCCTCTCTTGATTTTTCAATAATAAACAATTCACTTATGTCCTATGTTGTATTGTCTATGCCATTTACACCCTCTCACTTTAGTAATTGAGTCTTTTGGTGTTTAGCATCCTTACACATTTACTATTTACTAAACTTCATACCTATATTTTACATTTCTATTTACTATTTCTATATACTAACATTTTCACTCATATCTCATTTGATAACTACTAACTTTTCTTGCACAGTACTTTAACTATAAATCTCTATTCTATATGATTTATAATATCATTATGACTCATATTATATGACTCATATTATATTATATGACTTATATTTCAACTATTTTCCTACATAATTATTTACAGATATATTCGTTATCATCTCAACAATTCTTCGTTTTATACATTAATATATAATAAATTTTATGTTATAGTTCGTGTATTATAAAATTATATGTTTTCAAAATAGTTTAAATCGTCCAAAATCTAATTTCTTCATAATATATATATATACGTACTACTTTTTAAGTACCTCTCTTAAATTCTACTAAAAGATAATATATCGGCACTATATTAAACATTGTCATTTATGCGTTCCACTCCAGATATGCATTATATTGCTTATCCGATACAACGCAGCATAATAGTTAAATTATAGACCCGATAAGGTCTAATGACACCGGGTTTATGTTTGATTATGCCATTTCATACACGTATCTAGTGGCACGATTCACTGGTGTATGAAATTTCCCCATGCAAAACTAGTGATCATTGTTGTGATTTATACCACCGAGCCAAAAAGAACATTAAATAAATGCATTCATCTATATCGCTGGCGGTTCGTGGGGTAAGGCAAGTGAAGCAGCGATTCACATATATTTTCAAATTTATAATAGCTATTTTTCAAGCCGAGATATCAATAATGTAATAGGTACTTCAAATTATTATTTATAATAAAAATGTTAAGTATTAATTATACTTAACATATACAGCAATAATAATAGGTAGGTAGAATCATATAATCGCTACTGTAAAATTATTTTGCGCCGACTATGTCGGTAAGTTTTTAGGAGATATAGGTACATATTCGGGCATTTTTCGAATATGGTATAAGCAATTAAACAAAGATTAATATTCTTTTAATAGGTTAAACCTTTCATCGATTGATGATATAGATTGGTAGGAAACATTTTAGGTAGGCTATTTTAAATTGTTGTTTTACTTCAATGACAATCTCATCATGAATTTCGTAATCAAAAAGGCGAATCTTTTCATTTTTGTAGATTCAAAAAATTTACGTAGTTACCTTCCATACCTATATTCCATAGCTACATTCTGCAATGATTTTGTAGCATTTTGCTTACGATATTTATTTTGGATAATAAATAATGATGAAAATAACTGTGGAAAATATGAAACTAAGATTTTTTCCATCAAGAACGGGCTGTATTTTTGTTTTTTTACCTCTTGTGGTATCATCTATTAGAGCAAACAAGGTCAGTACAATATCTTTTAATTAAGATCTAAAGCTGCATTGACAAATAGTGACGCTATTCTACACTATTTGGATATACTCCAATTACTCGTATATATATAAATCACTTCATTTAGATATGTATTTCCTCTCCAAATGTTACCTTCTGATAGCTTAAATGACATAATAAGAGTCGACTTAATTTCATGTTTTCCCAGCCTTACAATAATTGCACTTAACTGATTTACAATAATTGCACTTAATTGAATATTTTTAACATCGTCAGTTTCGGTAGCGTGTAGCGAGAAAAGTTTCTCTAAATTGAAATTAATTAAAAACAACCTAAGATCATCGATGCCTCAAGAACGTCTGACAAATTTGGCTGTCATCTAATGATATCTAGTGATATAGGTATCAGAATATTTAGACTTGTCACAAATCATAAAATTAATTTTCAATCAAAAAGACCCATAAAGTGGTCCTTTTTGATTGAAATTTTTATTTTTAAGTAGAACCTACCTTTTCTCTGATATTATTAAGCTTGTAAAGCTTTATTGTAAATATTATTAGCCAGTGAGGGAGCCAGGGGGGTCCAGGGTGTCCGGACCTCCCCCCCCACCGAAATTATTGAATTAATTGACAATAGCCAATTTAAGTTTGGGTCCCTTTCGTTTATGTCGATTTTTTTTGTTTGTTTCCTTTAATAATTACTTATATAACCAAGTTTCCGAACAAATTTCAAGAGAGTATTAAGAAATTACTGGTATAATATCTTGATTTCACTCAGCCACGTGCAAATCATAGTATTCGTAGTTTCTTGCAAATAATTTTATAATAACCTATGTAACGCCGCCTATGGTGCCAACGAGGGTGCCAAAGAAGAGAGGGGAAAGGGCTAGACTGCGTGTCACCTGCAAAACCTACGCGTGGCCCAGTAGATAAGTTAAAGTCGTACGGAAGCATGTAATAGGTTCCCCGTGCGAAATCTTCGCGACAATAATATTCCTAATTTTCTAAGAATTAACTTTGCTTTGTATTTTAGTAATAAACGGAATCGTATACTAGGGGCACGGATTCATTTCACGAACCCACGTACCAAACCCCCGAGATAAGAGTCGACATACCTATTGTTTATTACACCCAATTATGCAGATAAAACACAGAACTTTGGCTCTTTGGCAAGTCATGCGCACAATTTAGTACTAAAGCTAACGTGGTGCCAAGTGCATTTTTTATATTTTTTTTAATTTGAAAATGGTATGGAATTCCAAAGCTTTTTGTTGTGAAAGTCGATATTTTTGTATAAATGGATTTTTAATTGAAATTTTGAAGTGCCAGAAAAACTAGTGACTTTGAAAACTTTTTTTTCCGTGCGCCAATTAGAGAAATGAAATCCTGGCTACATCATTGTGTAAATACATCTTCCTTCTATTCTGCTCAGATTTATTTTATTTCATTTGTTATGGACATATATCAATATTTCTGTTTTATTTTGGAAAATTGTGCCTAGGGACGGCAAAGTAGAATCTGTACGCAGGCGGCCAACACCCTAGGAACGGCCCTGGTAAACTAAATCAAACTAAATCCTCCCTATTTTTTCTAGGTAATATTCTCTATTTACTAGAATTAATCATTGTTGTTACTTCCTTTTTCTTAAAATATTTTATTTGGCTTCTTACTTGTTCATCTTGTTCATCAATAAGGCTTGTTGAAAGAAAACAAATCAGAGTATATTTCTCTTAATGGTATAACTGAAGTCAATGTACTTTGAGATAAAAAAAATACAAAAAATCATATATACGTACAGAAAATATATGCTTCTATATGCGTTTGTTTATTTGCTTCGAGGGTACATATTAAATAAATCAAAATAATTTGCAGCAATAGAATAGTTGTCAGAACAGAATGGAACGTGTTCAATTTTAGATGTTAAGAAACTGTTTAGAAATTCATAAATATAATACCCATAGGTTATTCTCTAAAAGTAGCTATTTAATCCTCGGGATCCTTTCATTTTTTGCGTGAGAACCTTTTATCTCGAGATGAAGCTATAGATACTTATAATTTTTTACTCCCTGAGAAGCATTATTGGTTATCAATTATTTTCTGCGGGAACGTAGGTATAGACTTTACCGGCTTCTCCATACGTGTAAAGAATTCAGCAAAACTCTTCCACTACCAATCTAACTATTTCTCAACATAATTAAAATGAAGATGAACACATTCTAATTTATATTCATCAGCAGTATCAGAGTTATTCCAAATTGCTTTATCAACAGCCACATTACTGCCATTGACCAATCGTTCCGCCTCATCAAGACTCATTAGAGCACGCCATGAACTATGATTTTTCTATGCTCGTAAATTCTCTATTTAATTAGCATGATCGAAATTACGGCCATTAGGTTCTCGTAATGTAACGGGTCGTCATCTTAAATGACTTTACAAATCACCGAAATTCATCTCCTTTCTCGAATTAAAGCTTTCTCATCATAAAGCTGGGATGATGTTCTTCCGGACGGTGACCCACAATAGTAATTGCCGACAAATTTTGCCAGGCTTTTGTTTGATCGTTTTCTTATGAATGATTTGTCACATCGAAACATGCAACTTAATTAGCAGTCATTAATCAGTCCGGAATGATTTATTTAAAAGGGTTTCGCAAGATGAATCCGTTATGATTACTTAATTTATTGCCGTGTTGTTATTAGTTAATAAATGAGGAATTTTGGCATGAAAAATTGTGTGAAATCTGATAATGAGATTGGCCGAATGTATGTCATTTGGGATGTTTATTGATTTGAATACTTTAATTGTATAAACTAGGAAATCCATTTATAGAAGCAACAGTAGAATTTAAAGAAATTCTAGATAAGCAGAAGCTTCATGATTATATGTAAGAATCATCG
>CAXKVY010005404.1:0-34364 GCA_964058915.1 Tetropium fuscum | reverse complement strand
CCCCTAGCCAATTAGGGACGGCGGCGGCGGCTTAGATAATATTGTTTGCCGGAGAAATGGAAAAATCGCGCTTGTTTTGATATGACACGGAGAGGCTTGGCGGCGAGAAAAAACAAGCAGCGGGTATGCTTTGGATAGCAGGGCGTGCGTCAGGGGTAAACGTATTAGCCTACATAGTCTTTCCGGCCTTGCAAAAACTGATGTCGAATGCGGTGCGATGACGGCCGTATTGTATTAACCCAGTTTTGTCTCAACTTTCAACATGGACATTAAGAACTTGGTGTGTTAGTGGCCCTCACATTTAGTTTTATGTTGCGAAATGCGTATGCCCCCACTGTTTAGCGAGGCCCTTTCAAGGGCCAGATGCAGAGAATGAACCAGTACACATTAACTGAAGGACGGACAACACTAATAAATGCTTGAGTTAGCGCAAATGGGGTTTAATGTAGAACACTGAGCTACAGTCCGCCTCACGAGAGTTGAACGAAGGCGTGTGAGGGAGAGGGGCTATCAAAAATCCAATAAAGGCTTCTGTCAATTAATTACAAGGAATTGCTTGCTATTAATATATAAATAGAGGACGTGGCGATATCGGAATTTTTATCCCACATTCTTTCCGTTGCGCAACTCTCTTATGGCGGACTGGTACGTATACCTAAAACGTTGCTCTACGAAATACGTCAACTGATATGTTTAACCATAGATACTTGAACAATATGTGTCCAATGTTGATTTTAGAAACTACCGGTATTCGTTACCGATGTACAGGGTTTATGTTATAGTGCTTTCGTTTGATATGCAAACTAATGGAATGCGGTGCTCAGTGGCGCGCGCAATTATCCTAATATAGGAAATAAAATAAAAAACAATAATCTTATCATTCTCGTAGAACAGAGCAGCTGCCCACAACTGCATGTCGGAAAGGGCTACTTAAAGACACGATGACATTGAACACGATGATTCACTACTTAAAGCTGAATTGTCGACACTGGCAAGGCAACATTTTCCAGCTTTCAAGAAGTTTGTAGTGGATGAAATGGCCAAAGCAAAAGGAATGCAGGTAATTCGATTGCCTCCATATCACTGCGATGAACCCAATTGAGCTTATTTGGGCGCAAATAAAAGGGAAAGCTGCTAGAGAAAATACAACATTTAAGTTCGCTAATATGAAAAAACTTATCACTGGTGCAATCAAAGAAGCAAATGCGGCCAACTGGATAAAATGTATAGACCATGTCGGACCATGTGAAGAAGGTGGAATACAGAATGTACGATCTCGATATTAAGATATTATGATAGGATATGACGAGAAATGGGATTTATATAGGTTAAAGAGGGATAGCGACCGATATGGTAAGTCGCGGACTGGAGACTCTAGTTTTGTTCACAAAAAATTGTGGCGGTATACCATTTTATATTAAATATCCTTTTGTATTGCATAGTGATGTATTATACCGCTTCTGTAGGTCTGGTACGGTCTTCTGCGGTACGGGTTTCGTTTGTAAAATGCCGCACAATTTTTTGCTCTAGTTTGTGTATCAAACAAAAACACTATAAGAGATAGATAGAAAAACGGCATATGTAAAAGTTTTAGGACTTTTTGTCAACATCCAAATTACTTATTAGAGAAAATAAACGACTAGGTATCGCAAGCAGGAAGATTTTCAGCAATTTATTTTTAAATGTAGGTATTTTTATATTTTGCGAAGACTGGATTTTAAAGATTTCTAAAATATATATTTTTCCTATATTTGGTCAAACCGTTTTTAAAATAAATGGGTTTAAATATGGAACTAATGTGTAGCGGAAATCCAGAGTGCCCTGAAAACCTACATTATTGCTTCCTCGTTGATCTATCAAGTATATTAAAATAGCTTAAACCTGAAAATAGGCTATTCAGAGGCGTCAATAGGCTAACATGAGATAATCCGCTTATTTTATTTAAATGCTAGCATTAACCAAAAAAAAACATTGACAAATATACGGAAATCATAAATTCTTGATGTGAATTAAGTGTATGGAGAAACATCGAGGGATAAAGTCATATCTTAAAATCAAAAGATCATACGAAACAATTAAATTATATTACTAGTATATGCCTTAAACAGCCGAAGACGCATCGGGAATTCCAGGCACGTGTGGCGCCACCGTCGCATGGTAGATACGCAGCGCTGATTGTCATTTGTCTCAGGATTTGTCATCTCTCAATGAGTTTGCATGTTTTTGCCACGCTCTCGCCGAATTCGCAGTTTTTATTTCCTACGTAGCTCGTCCGGGATATTCCTTTACTGTTTAATTGATTTGTCGAGAGAAAATCAAGTTGCCATTATAAACCGATTTTTTTTTCGTAAACTACGAAAGAGGAGCCCAAAACTACTGACACAAAATGGCTTCTAAGCAATAAATCA
Organism: Tetropium fuscum; assembly: GCA_964058915.1. Taxonomy (NCBI): domain Eukaryota; kingdom Metazoa; phylum Arthropoda; class Insecta; order Coleoptera; family Cerambycidae; genus Tetropium; species Tetropium fuscum. The sequence goes on along the minus strand of CAXKVY010005404.1, from coordinate 31,956 downwards.
GATCGCAGCCATTGCCCGGTCAAACTTTCTAACAATAGATAAAAGGGATATTCTTGATTCCAAAACCACGTTCAAAAATCACCATAAATGGGTTTAAAACAGCCTCGTATGGGTCAATGGGAGATCAGATTGGAAATAAAATGCATAAAAATGAGGTAAATCTAAAATCATTCACTTGGAGCCACGTCCTGGCCACAAGATCGCCTAAAAAATTACCCCCGGAAATAGTTTTAAAATATCTGCATTAAGTTACTTACTTTAGCGGTATGAAACACAATCCTACCTATTAGCCGACCCCTAATTGATTAATATTAAGTTCCGAATCTATCTAACCGCTCCACTAACAAACTTACGAAATCCATTTAATCGAAAGGAACAATAACGACGACGGTTGGCAAACATTACACCTTGGCCCACTTTGCTAATTACTCCGATTAACCACGGATCGATGCCTCGGCGAAAATTATAAAAATTACGAAAGCCATAATTGCACTTTGTTGTGTGGAAGATTACACATTAATTAGATGAAATCTAGTGGAAATTACACATGTAATTTTCTATATTTCATTAGGACTTAATTCTGATTGCTGCCGGTGCTCCTAATGAGCCAGCGGACGACCCGTCGTCGTCGGTTGCTCAGCCTTTGGTAAGGCGTCAATAAAAACGTATTTTTGCACATCGTTATGACACTTTTTGCCGAGCAATCGATACATGTTAGCTTGAAAAAGGCCATGAAGATCATTTTTGAATTCAAATATATGGAGTTTTGTAGCTGTGGCACCCGAAAACCTGGTAAGGTGTGGATTTTCACGATATTCCTAAATAAATATGCCAATATCTCTATTTTTTTACAAATGTCTGTAAAAAAAATGTTGATATTCTGTCAATCATGAGCGCTGCCCTATCAGCACTCTAAGGGATGACGTAGACTTATGGGACCATCTGTATATCTGGGTTTGTTAGGTGAGTTTTTTACAGGCAGTTTTCAAACGTTCAGCCAATTCTGAAGCTAACACTACCTTTTATGTTTCTATGACTGGGCTATTAACTATGTTATATCATATGCTGGTGATAAAATGACAATGAATGGACGGACAAAGCATGCCGGTGTTAAAATTTAGGGATTTTGCTGTATATAAACATTTTCAAGGCGCTTATAAAGCAGCGGTCATTACATTATTATATCTATTGAATTTATTAATTAATAGGTAGCTCTTTCTTATCGATTTCGCTTATTGGCCTTACACAGAAGACGCGATAGGTTTTTGAGACGACAAATAGTTTGTAACAGACATATAAAGAGAAACCCGATGTCTTTGTGAGCAGCGCGAGCCGACTTTGATCTCGTTAAAGCGTAGCCGCATCCTTTGACGAGGCGGCATTTTTTCATTCACATATATGTCTGTTACAGACAATACATTGATATAATATCGCAGGCGCATGCGGTTGAGCTTTCAGAGTATATTTACTAAATGTACGAGAGGACGGGCGTAAAATATTTAAAGCATCATCCTCGAGGAAAGCGCTTACTTCAACGGCTGTAACAGAAGGGCAAATAAATTTGCCGGCGAGCGTTCGGTGTACTCTCGAAGCCGTACAAACTGAGTTGCAGCAGCAGGAAATTAAAATGGTGAAGTAAATTTGTTTGTGTTTGTTTCGTGCGACTTTCAACTCGGGGCCGCTTTTATTCGACTTTTACAGCTTTTAGAAGACTCCCAATAAAACGAGAATATAAAAGTGACGGCTTCAACTTCGCCAGTGCATTTCAATTTTATTATCTGCACGGAAAAACCGCCGGTTCCGTTAATGGCGAGTTAAAGCCCGCTTCTCCTAACAGTCACATCACATTAAGGGGCATTAGGGACAGTAAATCGAAAATATGAGTCCGGATCGAATCGATACGCAATTTAGTGTATGGACTAGAGGCCTGCGGACGGTTCGGTGAATATTCACGCCCTCTGGCGGGCCCCGACAAGGCATTACGGCCGTTTTAATTACCATAACGACTGGACTAACAGCTTCCTCTAATCCGATTAAACTGGAATGGAATAAAGTGCTTCCTATCTTCGGTGCTCTAGCAAATACATGCGATATACGAAACACTCAAATGCTGGAAACTTGCTACTGCTAATATCGTAATGTATTTGATTTATTTGCTTTTCATGTTTTGCGACAAAATAACGTAGGTAGTTATGCAAAAATAGGTAAAAATAACAGTGAGGTAAGAATATCTAGAGTAAAACAGTCTCGAATATAGATCCCAGGCGGTTCTGCTCTGAGTAGTGATGTAAATCTGTATAAAACCATGGTTTAATATGGCCGTATAAGTTTTATACGGCCAGTTTTATACGGTACGTACAAAATGAAATACGGTTTTTTCGGTATTATATCAACTTCAGAAGGTTTCTCTATGCAGTTGACACGAATCAACTACCCCTAAAACGGTTGTAAAATTATTGTGATGTTATTTCCGATTTAGCTCTTTATAGAAGCAACGAAGTTTTATGGTCAAAACCTTTTGTACGAAGAGTCTAAAACCGCGAACTGATGGAACTAAAACAAATTAAATAACTTGGTGGAAAGGTATTTGTGGTTCTAGTGTCGTCCTACTTATCCTGCTTCTATTGAAAAGATCTTTTCTACATACGGATATGGACTAATCCATACCGCTAAGAGAAATAGACTGACAAATTAATACGACAGCATCAAAACTCGTTTTTATGAAACTAATTTAAAACTTCAAATAGAAACATATATAAGAGGAAAATAATAAGGACAATCACAATGTTAAGGCCGTTAAGGGCAATATAAGTCGTTGCGTCTCTACTAAAGATACAGAAGCAGAAGTTATTGAAGATAACGAAGAAATGACTGATACTGAGACTAGTGAGAGAGATATATACAATATGATGATACAGAAACTGAAGAAAGTGAAGATGAGGTAGAAGTGGCAGAATAGTAATATGAGGAGGAAGGCTCGGAGGAAGGCAACAGACAGAGAGAAATGGTCAAAATGAATAATGACGAAGAAGAAAAAGAAACGGAAAGTGATTGTTCTTAAGATTCCAGTATTTTAAAAACAATATGTTTACGGTTTAGAATACATATTTAGTTTTACTTATATTTATTTACTTAATACAATATATTAAAAATTTTGGGTTTAAATAAAATTTGCATTTTTTTTGTTTTCTAAAATGAAACAGTAAAAAAATCGTTTATTACCATAAAAAAAACATATTATACATCGGTTTTTAACAATTATAACCTATTTTTACATCACTAGCTCTGAGTCCATACCAATTTAATTTTCTCTGTCATTAACTTAATTTCTTTATTATATTTGCGTGTTTGAAAATATCATGATATTTATAATACATATCAAAATATCGGATATTAACGATATATATCAACAATAATTGATTAAAATTACTGGATTTCCTATTTTTAATTGCAAATTCAAATAAAACACAACTCAACAAAAAATAAAAAACTAACAAATAACGCAATAGAAGATAATTAAACTGAAACTATTTTGTATACATTAATTTAATTATCCACGAATGGCAATTGTACACATACCTAACAAGTCGTGTTATGCACTGTTTTCTTTGGCATATCGATTAATAGCAAATAAGTAAATTACGCATGTATGTATGTAAACAAAAAACATCTGGATTAAATTCAACATTCGGCCGCTAGAGGGCGAACGGACGGCTTAAACGTTCAATATCAGGATTAGTAATTCACATATTTAACGCAGGGTTAATATTCTGACGATTTGATGAAGCCTTTTTGATTTTTTTCACGAAATGCGATATTTATTTCACTATAAATATCATGATATATATTATATATCTATAAATCAAGGTAGGTATTATAGACAACCAAAATTAAGGATTACATGTTTTTAATTATAATAACTTCTTACTTGAACAATTACTCTGAATTTTGATTTTTTAAAACTTTTAATGGCCAAAAGATGGCCATGCAGCAAACAAATTTTAAAAGATATTGTACTGACCTTGTTTGATCTAATAGATGATCCCCACAACGGATAAAAAAAAACGAAAAATACATTGAAGGAAAATATTAAGAAATTGCTGGTTTGATATCTTGATTTCACTCAGTTACGTGCAAATCATAATATTCGTAGTTTCTTGCAAATATTTTTTTAATTACCTTTTGTTTTTACACCCAATTATGCAGATCAGACGCAGAACTCTGGCTCTTTGGCAAGTTTGGCACGGCACGCGTACCGATACCGATTTCACATCTTTATTATTTGACTTTCATTTTATGTTTTAAACAGGTATGGAATTCCAAAACTTTTTCGTATGGAAGTCGATATTTTTGTATAAATGGATTTTTTATTGACATTCTGATGCAAGGAAAACGCGTGACCTTGAAAATTTTAAAAATTTCGTCTGCTGCGCTATTAGAGTCTGCTCCCCCAAATAGAAATCCTGGCTACGTTACTCGGTTAATATTTTATTTTGGAAAATAAATTGTGCTGAGGGGCAGCAAAGTCTCTGTACGCGGGCGGCCAACACCCTAGGAACGGCCCTGGTGTACTTATTAAGGTAAATCGATTTCACCATTTTGGAAAACGAAAATAATAATAATATAATATAGTGGAGCGAAATCGAGGAAAAATTATGAAGTTTTTTTTGACGTAGAACCAGACAACTGATGTGTTATGCAGGGATGGGTAAGTAGGTAGAAAATTATACATATTCTACTATATATTCGTAGAATATACGCGTAGAATATGTATTTTTTACACAAATCTATTTTCTACATTTTATACACCAGAAAATGTAGAAAATTAATAATTTTTTGCTGTACAAGCTGATTTTTCGTTAAATATTTACTCAGAGTAAAAATACATCAAGAAAATAATAAGTTTTTAAATGTATATATTCAAAATATACAACGGAAAAACACTCCAGCCAATAGAGACTAAAAAAATGGCTTACCTGGAAAAGGAGGATTTAGTTTTATAGGCTAACTTTATTTTTTTTTGAGTCGCTGAATCTTTTCTTAGAGACTTATTCTTGTTGCATTGAATATAAATTTCAAGTAACTCTTTTCGCCCTTCCAATGAATATACCATTTTCAAAATAGCTTGCTTCTTTACGAACACTACGTATTTTTTACGCTAATATCTAAGAGGGTGATCTACAATGCAAATATGCATTGTTTCCAGAGGTATCTTGATGTTCTTATTTTATAATTGACAACTGTAATGTGATAAGTTTTTTAGTAATATCTCACGAACAGGTGGAGTGATTATGTAACAATTAGATATTTTTTATTCAGAAAATTAAGGACATTATTTTGGTATAAAAATATACGGGGTGTTCCATTTAAAAAAATCATGTTTTATTTTCCACCCTGTATATTTTACGAGATTTTTAATATCTGTTCTCATATTATAAAAATTCATCAAAAACTGTGTCTACTCCTTTTTTGAATTAGTTAATTCGGCAAAGGATAAGTGAGATAAGGGGGGTGTCAATCTTAAGAGACTTACCCTGTACATGTAGAAAAATGATTTTATACGTAATTTCTACATACATACATCTAGAAAAATAATTCTCTAGGCGTCGTTACCCAACCCTGGTGTTACGTAAAGTAGGTTATTCGGAAGTTAGAATTGGTATTTACATTTTTTTGTGGTACAGGACTTTTTTATATCGAAAAAATGTAAAAAATCGCAGATTTTTTAAAACCGTACTTTTTACATTTACAGCGTCGTATCCAGATCTACGTAAGCTAGCCTCATTTTTTTTTAAATCGAGTATAGAATTAGGCGCTTCCAACAGTGCCATTATCATCACTGAATATTGCTTATTAGTTTATTTAAATAACAATTAATTTATTACTTCCTTACATGTGTATTTACATTTTCGATAAGCGACAAACTTTTTTATTTATGGAAATTTTTGTAACATGCTGCGCAGAATTTGACGCTCAGACATTAAAGAAATTGTGAGTAAAGAAAAAAATCTGCTGGAATTAACTGGAATCTGCTGGAAATCTGCTGGCTTTATTATTTTATTTACAAAAGCTACTTTAAACGGGTAATTGCATGTAAAATTTTGACGATGAAGGATTTAGGTACCTTTGAAAACGTTTGTTTAATTCTACGCAGTCTGTTATACCTATCTATACTACTGTTGTACGAAGGCAGAACGTCCGCGGCTTTCAGTTCTCAAGCCCCCCCCCCCCCCCTTGCCTGACCCGAGCGTAAAATCCTCGATATTGAGAAATCCCACGCCCCAGATGTTCGTAAGCGAAAGGGAACCTCTCCAGATTGATGGATGCAGCCTGCCTTACATCAAATAACGCAAATGTAATCCGACGCGATCATTAGTCAGAACTAAATCATATTAAAGTCGATTATAGGAAACTGGCATCCCGATCGATCGAGATGTGTACGGTCCAAAGCTGACACGCTAACGGTACCGAGTAATAATAATTGAAAACGGTGCAAAACCCCAGTTAGACGCTACGACCATCCACCCATTTATCATGGGGATCACTATCTGTGTGCAATAAACGACAGAATATAAAACGTCCGATAACCACACTTAGCTCGGTTACAAGAACTGGTTTTCGGAATAAATCAAGTGTGCCCGAGCCCCGGAGAAACAACGGCACGACCGGCGAGGCACATCGCAGCAGGTCATGCGGTTCATGGACTACTAGATCCCGGTAAAAATCGCATTTTTATTCTGCACAAGTACGGAGTTTTATATCTGTAAGTAATAACTCTGTATTATGTGGAGAATAATACCGATATTTACTACGGACGATAGCAGTCGAGTTAGGTACTATACTAAACAGGTTTAGTATTTTATATTTTACGCCTTTGACGGGCATCGTTAGTCGAGCCAGCCCGGCGTATGACCAATATGTATGATCGCAGATCTTTATTAAATACGGCTCATGAGAAATGTTGTTGACGGTATTCTTGTAGCGAAAGAAAATAAACAGATTTCAGATGGTGATAAATCTGGAGAGCAGTTTTGGAGCGGTGCCGATATCTTGTTTCAAAATAAACAAGGCATTTTTCTTCGTCGGCGTTAATGAATACCTAAGTGCATGTAAGACGATTTATCAAGTTCCTTTGTGCCTGCAAAAACTCATGCCACCGGGCCTACTGAAACCGCTATTTCTGCATCGAAATTATCTATCTGTTGCATTGCGCAAAAACGCATAATTTATGTAAACGAAATGCGCTGTTTATGTAAACAGAATTGTGCATTCTACATTTATATGGACGTGTGCCGATAAGCTCTAAGGTCACCTGGTTTCCTTTAACGAAAACACCAAATAAAACCCAAGGCCCTGTCAATACCGACGACCTTCCATTGATGATATCGCTATCACTTCCTGGGAGGAAACGCGTAATTTCTACATTCGTCTACGCACTTGAAACCCCGCGATCCGCAGAAAACCTCCTGCTTATCTGGCCTCCTCAGCGATACTAATGTCGCAGTTAAACATTTATGGTCTTGCATGGCTTCGGGATCTGACACGTGGCGTAATCGATTCGGATTCGGTCGCGCTATTTTTTAACCTAATCGCAATTTGGGAGAAAGGATGATTTGGCGGTAAAAAATACAAGGCGAGATTTCTGTCGCAAAAAGGATTTTTTGTAAATGCTGGTGGTGGAAATATTTCTAGAAGGACATTCATCTAATGACTCTTTTCACCAAATCATGGACGTCGAGGTTGTTTATATTAGTTGCTTCTTTGGATTCTAAGGAAATTACTATACCTATACCCAGACCTATACGTCTAGGATACCTGGAGCTCTTTCTCTCGTCCGACGCGAGGAAATAAAGTCTATTCTAATTAAAAAGAATTTCAGGATCAGAAAGATATCAAGAAAAAACTGAAAAACTGCATTTTTTGCGCTTAATAACAAACAGTTGTAAGAAATTTTGTCATTGTTGCCAAACATTTTGTGCCCTGAATCCATGTTGTGCGAGAATTTCAAGTGAATTTTTAAGACACAGGCCTACTTTTCTTGTTTCCTACGTATTTTTTCGTTATTTTTCAAAATTTCCAACGGGATATGAAATTTGAACACTTGTGATTTTTTTGGCTTAGTCCGACCATTGATACCCGTTTGTGGGGGAAATTGGCGCAGTTGTCAATCATTTAATTAATTAATTATAGGTACTCGAGAAGTATTTGACCGATCGAGCTAAAATTTTTGCATACATTTGGGTCAACATCTCGGTCAACATAGACATCATCTCCGAGACTAAAGGCCGGTATCCATTTGTTGCAAAATCACGTATCGTGTCAGCGTTGTGTATCAGTGGAAACAGGAAACCGTTGCATAGTAACGTATCAAAATAGGTAAAAAGAAACGCAACGGACTCGATCGCCCAATTGTCGGTTTTTCGCCGACACATCAAAGAAATGATACGATACGAGACAGTCACAGTGTGGACGGACGTTTTTACACAACCGGTCGTTGCATATTCGCTTTATAAAAACAAAATAGGATATATTTTGTCCACTGGATGGTACTATTAATGTTTTTAAATATTAAAAAATAATATTAATGGAGTGGAATAAAGAAGATATATAGTAAACTTTCTTTTTTTTCTCTTGCTGCAGAGAATAGTGAATAAAAATATACGCGGCTGCCGCTTGCTGAAGTCCATTCATGGCAGAGATAGAGATACGGAAAGAACTATTTTGTCAACCTGAATAACCTGATGCTTCCACTAAATAAGTCAAAATTGCAACGTCCGCACGACCCAAACCGTATCCCTCCCGTTCGCGCAATTGACACACAGATACGCAGTGAATCTGGGCTGAAAAAAAACCTGACTCGTTGCGCGTATCGTACCAAAATGAAACGATACGCTGATACGATACGTTGATACGATACGTGATTTTGCAACAAATGGATACCCGGCTTTAGATTCTTAGGCATTCAAGTTAAAAAATGGCGCAAAACCGATATTGCAAATTTTGGAAGCTATGCGCACTTTTTGTTTTCTATTGAAAATTTGGTAAGGAACAACTTTGTCAACTTCATTTAAGTTCTTGTTGTCGCATTTTTTCGTGCATCTAATTTCAATGTCTCTTGTTCTATAACTATTTATGTCTTACTTGCTGTAGTGTTCACGTCATTTTTTTTCCTCTGTTGGCTTTATCTTCATCGTTATTTCTATTAATGCTGTTTTATTTCTGATCGATCCGGTCTAATTTTCCTGTGTCATAATATTTAGTATCACAATTATTGTTAGTGCTCTCTTCCATAATCTGAAGAGAGCAGTAGCTTTTAGATAGTTAGTCTTTTTATCAGTCGTTCCAATATTACCCTCATTTTTGTCACTGTCGCCTTCATCATAATTATTTTATGGACTACGTAAAAATGTTTCAGTTAAAAGAGTCAGTTAAAAATTTCCTGCCAAACTTGAAAAGGAAAAAGGGTTTGTTCATATTCAGGATTAATGTTGACGACAATTTTTTAAAAATTTAGAAGGACGTCTTTTACCTATATAAGTTGTTAATTATAAAATTGATCATACGGATTTGAATGCCCGGAAAAATACGTAGGAAACAAAAAAAAACTACGTCTAAAAAAATTATTTTCTGTCTAATTCATCGCTGACAATTGTACTACTACCGCCTACGCTATTCGGTACTCGCTACAACTATAAAAGTCGAAACAAATGAACAAAAATCAAGAGTACCTAATTAACAACAAACTCTTTTTAAAACCGTTTAACAAAACGCTGCCAAAAATGGCATTTTTTTAAACGTTTTTTAAGAGGCAACCGTAGAAAAACTAGAACTATTGCCACGCTCCAACAACGGCTAATACCTAGCAGATTTTTAGTTTTATTTTCTAGTCCGCGTTACAGTTTCCACTTCCGGAATCATGCGGCAAAAACTGACCTTGGCAAGTGAATGCAACAGCATTTAAAGTTACTTAGCTGGATGCGAAAAAAATAGTTTTTTTTCCTTCTGTGACAGATTGGGTAAGTTGCTGCTATAAGTAGATCACGATCGGAAATGTTTTGTATTTTTTTAGCCGGAATACATATTATAATACATAATATACCTGCCTAACCGTTAAATTAAATTGATAAATTCGATTTATTTAATATATGTACATAGTCATAGAGTAACATTCGTTTATACTATAGAAGCTTGTATAGATGTTTACATGGATAAATGCTTTTGCTTCTCGTCAATATACTTAGTTATTATTCAAGGCCATAAGATGATTAAAATAAACCCGCTTCTCGTTGAACGCCCTGTACATAATCCAATTCCGATTCCTACTTCGTAGAAGTACCTACAAGGTTACACCTAGCAGCAATTACGTTCTGTAGTAGGTGTATCCGATATACGCAGCTATCTAGATCTGGTTGCGAAACGCGCTATTACCATAAGTAATGGTTCGCATAAAAAAAAATGTAACCGTATAACAAAATACTACATTAGAAATAAAATAGTTTAAAACGGTTAGCTCAGCAGATAATTGCTTAATTTGAATGTTTCGTATAGTCAGTCATTACGCCTACATAAAAATGAGTTACTTAGTTGTGATTTACGATAAAACTAGATATTTATTCGGTTGCAAAATTTTCGCGAGCGTGCAATTCCGACTTTCACTATGAATAACAATATTGCAATTCCGCGGTGAGGCAATTAATAAGGATTGGAGTAATCGAGTATCTGTGCTCTATCTTCTGTTTTAGCTAGGGACGGGGACACGTTTGTTAATTCGTATACGCTTGGACTTGGCAACGTCCAGAGTATAAATCGGCGTTTTGACGTTTCCTGGCGTTTGGATGAAAATACAATTCTCGAAGCACGTGGCTCATAGTCATCGCACCGCAATTAATCAATGTATTTCCAATCGGTGTTTACGAAAATGGTATACAGATATACAATACCTAGCTGGTGTTGATCGCTAATAATAATTTGTTTGTAAATACGGGAAAATTTTTGACACGGAAAATCGGGAGCGTGCAATCATGTTTACAACAACGTTAGCAACTTTGAGATGTCCCCATGGTATTAATACCAAGACCGAGCCTTAATCTATACAAACCGATTTGTATTTCATATTTTGTTGCAAAACAAAATTGATTTAGGATTTAGTTTTAGTTCAGATTAAGGAATATCATAACATTTGCACTGTAACGTAACAAACACCTACATAGGTACACCGAATGGATAACTTTGTGATAATTTTTTTTTATTATTTCTAGTTTTATGCACTTTTTGTAAACGAATAGGACGAAAAACGACATTTTTTTAAAAAAAGACCTAGAAACGTTCACCGTTCCATGCGGCCAAAACGTCCGAATTTATTACTAACACAATTTTCGATGTTAGCCTGACATCTTTGCCGGAAATTTATCTAGAAATATTTATGGCATTCCCAGAAATCTTTGTCATACCAAAAACCTTCAAATATATATGCGACTACCTACAATAGCGGTAAAATTTATTTTGGTTTCCTCCAAACTGCATAATCTGTGCTACAAATGTGGTACGTATACGCGAATATTTCTTTAAAAAACCGTACAACGTCCGAGGTAAATTTTAATAGAAAGTTTTTATCTACGCTTGCTGATTCGGTGTTCAAACTCGGGCGTTTGAACCCCAATTCCTCAAATCGCATGTTTACCTAGCTGTTCTAAATTGTTTTTCTACAAACACGTTATTTACCGATGTTAATCATTTTTATTTATATTGAGGAACTATATATACTTATAACCGCAGATATGTAAACCTGTAAAGTGCCCACTTAATCTAGATGTAGATATATTTGATATCAGATAATAATTATGTCGGAAGACAAGTGAAAGCCCTCGCATATTCACTTGAAAGTTCCGAAAACACACAAAAATCCGATTTGAAATAGAATAATTACTGAATAATAAAATAATAATGTTAAACAGAGAATACACACCGTTTGAGAGTGATATGTTAAGAGTAGCAATGACACCTCAATCAGCTGTTTTAAGGTGCATGGCATTTTCAAGGTTCCTGAGTCACGGCCGGCGAGTAGGCAGTTGGGATTGAAAAATGTTGGCAATAGACCTTTCCTATCCACACCGCGGAACTAGATATTACACTAACCTTGACTATTAATCTTACTTTTTAATTCCATATGTAACGGCGTCTACAAACGTGTTACCGGGAAAATGCTGTTTATTTAATTGTTATGGGTGACGCATTACATTTCTGTACTGTCGCAAAAAGTTCCAAGTGCTTTGTAACTGGCTGTTGGAATTATTTTCGTTTATTTATCGTCGATTTATTTATCATTGAAATTATAGCTGCGTATGAACAATATGAATATTGATATGAATATTTATACAGGGGTGGGTGTTTACCATCAATTATTTCTTAATTAAAATCCAATTTTCCTTCAAATTGCATTATAACAAGGTGTATGATATCGTAATTCGTAATCATGGCTATGTACATATGTATTGACATGCCTTTTATTTGACTAGGTATATATTTATCTAGGTAATAAACTTACTCACTTTTTGAAAATTATCTTAATACATAAAATCATAATCGTAATTCAGTAATAATTGTTGATTATAAAATATGCGTATAAATAACGGTAACTACTACGTAATTTGATTTAATTAAAAAACATTTGCAATAAAATATTAAAATACCTAGGTAGGTGTCTATAAAACTACCTCACTCAAATAATGAGTGTCCAAGATGTGACAAGTACAAACTAATTTACATAAAGTAGATATTCCATATTACAATATGTGACAATATTACTGACAATTACTTAAAATTTAGTTTAAAAAGTTTTATTTTGGAAACGTTTTTAACCTCGCTAGAGTAGGTCCTTAGGTAAGTATGTAGAATTTATATCTTCTGTGCGTATGGATGCACAATATTTATCTCACTGTATCACAAAATATCATGATTGGTCTAGATAGGTTCCTACTAATCTTGAATATTTTTCTATTTCACAAAAATTCTTAATCACAATTTGTGTAAACAAGTTCGAATTTCAAGTGATTTCGATAATTTTTCGTAGCTTCGCCCAGTAGATTTTAGCACAGAAAATGCCAAAAAAGTATTTTGTGAAATTCATGAAAATTACTTAATGAATGCATTTACCTAATTTACTTTCTAGATCTCACTGTATCACAAAATATCATGATTGGTCTAGATAGGTACTAATCTTGCATATTTTCCTATTTCATAAAAATTCTTAATCACAATTTGTGTAAACAAGTTCGAATTTCAAGTTATTTCGATAATTTTTCGTAGTTTCGCCCAGTAGATTTTAGCACAGAAAATGCAAAGTATTTTGTGAAATTCATGAAAATTACTTAATGAATGCATTTACCTAATTTACTTTCTAGATCTATCTCACTGTATCACAAAATATCATGACTGGTCTAGATAGGTACTAATCTTGAATATTTTTCTATTTCACAAAAATTCTTAATCACAATTTGTGTAAACAAGTTCGAATTTCAAGTGATTTCGACCATTTTTCGTAGTTTCGCCCAGAAAATGCAAAGTATTTTGTGAAATTCACGTAAATTACTTAAAGAATGCATGTAGGTACCTTCTAGACCTTCTTCTAAGGTATACATGATCGTTCCTTCATTAATTAGATATAAAATAACAAAAACTCGTCACAAACACATTTTTATCCCGACGAACCAATCAAACTTACATTCTCGGTTAGGACACACGTGTGAAAAATTGGCAACTTTCGCGGTTCGTACTTCGATTCCCACAAAACTCGTGCTTCGCCAAACGCAAGAGAAAGTAAATCCTAAGAACTGTTTTTTTTTATAATAAATCCCCTTTAATACGGGCGACTTTTAAATTAATTGATAATCTGATATGTACCTTCATAAAACACGTAACTTCCAGATTCACACACTATTTCGACTAACGATAATTTTGCGTTATCAATTGGGCAGTATCGTTTTAAAACCGATTTTGACTTGCTTCCAAGCCTGAAACGTATCTCGATCTCGTGTCAGAATGTCGATTTTGCCAAGTATTTTCACAGCGTATAAAAAAAACAAGCGCATTAATGTTTGATTCTGCGTAACTAATGTTTAAAAATGCGTTGCCACTAACGCGTTTTCTATTCTGAAGTCTATTCATATTTATCGGACAAGTTATTAACCGAAATTTCTTCTAAAATTTATATTTTAGACGCACCACTTCGTCAATTAAACGCGCCTTCGGACTTTTTGGACCACGTCCAAATTGCGAGCCGCGGTACCTACGATGAATACATGTCACATTATTTATAACCATGTATTTCCACGTTTTCGCTTGATTTACTTGGTAAAAGACGCGCAGTATTTTCATTATAAGGTACCTAAACATTTTATGCAATTTACAAAACCTAAATATTTTCTAAGTCGATAAGTCGTCCAACTTTTAGATTTATTTTAATTTTGTGTTTTTCGCTTAGAACTGTCTGACAGCGTGTGAGAACTTCCTTCAAAATATTGGTCTAAAATAACTTTTCAGCCACACCGGAGCACCAAATATTTCTCGGAGCGTTATCCAAATATCGGAACGTTATCCAAGTCCCTATCACTAAAGGTATCACCGGTATCAAAAAAAATCATCAAAACCTACCTGAGTGGCATCAGAGTAGGGTGTAGATGAATTTTTATCAACTAGTTGCGACCCAAAGAGCGGTTGTCCACTGCTAGTTGGGCTTTCTGATCTGGATGCATCCATACTCTGTTGTGGCACCATATCCAAAATTGCGATATAATTCACTATCACACACTAAGTCACTACTGAAAAGTTTCTTTGAAAATCTGTCTAAGTCCTCAAGTGGCTTACCACCCGACTATACTTAGCATATCTCACGTATACAACACGACGACAGCAGTTCAACTGACAAGTCCAACTTGGTGTTTTGAGTTTGTATCTTTTCTCAGCTGTTACGTCCCCACCACCTAGTAAGTGGGGTAAGGCATGCGCGAGCTGCCTACACAGTACACAGCTGATGTTATCTTGACACTTTAGGTGCAACGCGCTTTTTGCAAAACAATTATCACGATTTTACTATCTACGAAAACATCAATAACAGTTCTGGTACTTTCGTAAAAAATATTTCTACTACCTAGGTAGGTAATTAACAATTCACTGTGAAACTTAAAAAATATCACAAAAACAAGTCTTGCAACAATATATCGTTTACACGACTAGATAAATAACTATGTAGTAATTAGTAATAGATAATCTAATGTTTAATCACTAATATTGTTCGTAACACATCAACGACAAACACGAAGTACGAAACTTTCGAAGACAACCTTACGCGGTGCACGCTACAACAACAAGCAAACGTCGAAGCGCTACTGATTCGATGTACGATTGTACGATGCACGTTCACAGCGAGTCAGCCGAAAGTGAAGTCCCCACCCCGGTGGAGTGAGTTCGTGCTTCATCCGACGAGGGCAGCACCGTACGGCTCAGGTCTTGCGTGTATATATATTTTACATGCATCAATCTCATATTCCTAGAAATTTATGAGGCTGAAAAGTGTATCTGTGAGCTACCTAATGTCTGTTGCAGATTGTCAGAGTACGTTTTTATTTAATCACCGACTAGAGTAAATGGCAAAGCGTTTCAAGGTCATCTGTGTTCAGACAGATAACTAATTATTAGCATTTGTTTTAAATTCTTTTCAGGTAGTTGCAGCTGCTAGCTAGCAAAGTATTAAGTGTTATACCTATCAGTGTTTTTATATTTATTATTAATTGTGGTCTTAATTTGTCTAAATTAAATTTAGTAAAATTAGACATTTTCTATTTTTTTAAAATATCGCTGAAAGGATAAGAAGAAGTTATACGCTTTCATGTGACATGAGTATTAAAACTGATGTGAATAAACAATAAAATAGGCCAATCGTACAACAGAAAACTGAAAAATTTCTGGTACCTATGGACAGTATCAGATTAGTCATGATTTACAAAAATAATTTTGTTGGCCGTGTCTTCTTCTTAGTAAGAAACAGTTTGTGTGGAAGAAAATTAGTTTAAGATTTTTTAATGTTACACTGGCTCTTCACAAACACGAGAGCTCTTCGGAACACATAAAGTGTGCAGTAAGTTTTCAAAGGTTAATAAAAATTTGGTCGTTTGTCGTTTGTACATTATAAAAAAACTTAATGAAAACGTGCAATTTATGGAGTTACCAATTGACGCTGCTCTGTATTAAAACTTTCTGTATCCATTATGCAGTGGCGCACTAAGGACTTATTCCTGGGAGGGGCACAAGTAGGGTTGCCACAATTTCTAAAAATTAAGTCGGGTTACATAGGGCGGGGGGGGGGGGGAGGAATTCCTGAAAAATGCTCCACAGGCGAAGGTTTAATATTTTCAAGGTCTAAAATGTAAAGTTAGGAATTGGAGTTGTAAAAATATTGTAAGTACTCGAGAAATAGGTGTCGTCCACTCATTATTGATGTAATTGCAAAAATTATTTAAACGTTTAACGTTATTACATTCATATTGATACTACGAAGTTGAAAATTCTAAATACAGTAAAATTCTAATTAATAAGTGCACGTGTATAGAGAAGAAATAACCAAGCTGCCGGAAGATTGAAAAATTGTATTTATCTTCTTATGGCACAAATAAAAAAAATCACAAATCTTGCTTCAATACGCCTGCATTGAAAATACCAGACACAATTGGTAAAAATTTCTTAAGTGAATGGATAAAACGCAGTTTTGTTACGATTTTTTGTTCGTTTGACCCTGAAGGTCGTGTCGTTTTAAACGGGTTATCTAGCATGGGATGGTCAAAAATTAGTCTCATTTTTTTTTTCGATGAATGCTATTCTTAAAAAAAGTTTTTGTTTGCCTAAAAATAGTAACGGCTTTGTCAAAAATTGTGTTTTATATATACAGGGTGGTTAAGAATTACAAAATTTTAAACGTTGATAAGAGTAAACGTTGGGATTTTTGATCACCCCGTATAAAAACATAATTGCGGCAAAATCATCATTAGTTTTTATACGTGGTGATCAAAAAGAACAAACTTTACTTCTACCGAATTTTAAGATCTTGTAATTTTTGACCACCCCCTATAATAAACATAATTTTTGTCGACATTATTTTAGGCAAGCAAAAACTTTTATAAATTTTCGTTTCCCGAAAGCTAAACTCGAAATTTCGCGTTTTCCCGAAAACTAAACATCTTTTGAGATTTTGGAATTTGTAACCACCCCGGATAAAAAATATGATTTTTGTCGACGTCATTACTATTTTTTGGGCAAGTAAAAACTTTTATAAATAATAACATTGTTTTTTGTAATTTTTGACCGCCCCGTATATAAACATAATTTTTGTCGACATTACTTTAGGCAAGCAAAAACTTTTATAAATAATAGCGTTTTCTCGAAAACTGAATTTTTTTTTAGATTTTATAATTTGTAACCACCCCGTATAAAATATGATTTTTGTCGACGTCATTACTATTTTTGGGAGTAAAAACTTTTACAAACAATTAACATTTTCTCGACAATGTAAAATTTTATACGTGGTGATCAAAAAGTACAAACTTTACTCTAACTGAATTTTAAGATTTTGTAAATTTTGACCGCCCCGTATAATAAACATAATTTTTGTCGACATTACTTTACGCAACCAAAAACTTTTATAAATAATAGCGTTTTCCCGAAAACTAAACAATTTTTGAGATTTTTCCAAAAACTAAAACTTTTTTGAGATTTTGTAATTTGTGACCACCCCGTATAAAAAGTATGATTTTTGTCGACGTCATTACTATTTTTTGGGCAAGTAAAATTAACGGAATTACTACTTATACTTGAACAGTTTTTATATTACATATTATATATATATATATATATATATATATATATATATATATATATATATATATATATATATATATATATATATATATATATATATATATATATATATATATATATATATATATATATATATATATATATATATATATATATATATATATATATATATATGTATATATATATATATATATATATATATATATATATATATATATATATATATATATATATATATATATATATATATATATATATATATATATATATATATATATATATTACTTTTAATATTCACTTATTAAACACAAGCGGCCAAGTGACCCACTAGGCCGCTAAAAATAATTAAAAAAAAATTACACAACATTTTTAGGTTCTCTAAGTTTTTATTTAAATCGAATTTGTTTCCGTTTTTTGTCCGAATTTGTTTCTTTTTTCTGTAATCTGAAATTAGAAGTTGGAAATTGGAAATAGGGGTAAAAATGCACACTTTTCAGTTGTATCAATATATCTCGCAAACGAAGCAAAATTTCCACATACTTTATAAGAAACTTTTTCTAGAAAATTTCCCATCGAAATGATTAATTTAAAAAAAATTGAAACAATTCTTCTGCCGAAAATGTTGAAACAAAAAAAGATCTAAAATTCGATTTTAGTTTCTTGTTTGCTTTTTTGCCTATAACTTTTTTTGCGTCAGAGAGAGTATAGGCATTGATTCATAGAAAAAAGTAGATAAAATTTCCTTTAAAATGCTGGGTCGAGACATTTTGGATTAAAAATTGACCGAAATATGGCCACTCGAACATAGTTTTTTTTTCTTCGAGATTTTATCCCTCTTATAGATATTGTTTTTATTCTCATTTTGTTGAAAAAATTACCTATTATATTTTACCCTATAAAAAAAGGTTTTTTAAGTGTATTGGTCGATAATAATATTATGGCTATTATGTGAATTACGTATAATATCTAAAATAATTATGGAAACGCTGGATATGTGACAGCGTTTGACCACTCATGATTTCTTTTTGGAAATAATTCCTAATTTGTCTGACATTAGTCATTAGTCTCCAGCTTACTCCAATACTTCAATAAATGACCTGATCTGATCGTTCGATAAATGGACTGATCCAGATGAAAATGTTTACAAAAAAAACCTTATCACGACTATAATTGGTTTAGTTATCTTATACTATTTATGGTACCAGATTATTGAGGTAGGCATTGGAAACAAATGTAACGTATTATTAGCTGAAACGTACTGGCTTTGCTTTATGACCGTTTTCTATATTGCTGTCTAAAGATTTTACAGTAACTGTGACATATAATATATGTCCCTATGACTAAGAGCCCATAATGCGTAATATATAATTATTACCGAGTCATTTTTTGTAATATAACTACCCTGTATTGTGGCAAATCAATGGAAAGTCGACACGGTTAGGTATATACGTAAGCATCTATAGATAACAGTAAAAATTAAGCCTTAGTATTGCTATCATGAATCATCCACTTAACTGATAGCCAGCTATATGTTTTGACACGTATTAAAACCACAATTAGATTAATCACCTTGAAATACATGGAGATTAACAGTTATATCAATTTCTTTGTTTATACGGAATAATCTTTCTATTTTTAGAGGAAATCGCAGATTCGACTGGGTTCCGATTAATTAATTAATTACTTTTTTCTAAGAGCATGTGATAAAGTGCACTTTACCGTACGGAAATGTGTGTGGTAGGAAGTACTTTACCGTCTTTACCGTACGTGTGCGGTAAAATATAACGCGTGCGGGAAGAAGTACTTTACCGCGCACGTGTCCGTTAAAAATAGGGATCACCATTTTTTTAAAACATATTTGTAATAAATTGACAGATTTTTCGCAGTGACAGTACCTACATAACTAGTAGACTATATTGATTGATAATTAATGAAAGTGGTATCTTGAATTTTCTCGAGATTAGGTAATTGGTAACAGTGACGTAGCCAGGACAATAGCGCCGCAGGCGAAAATTTTGAAAATTTTGACCGTGAGGCATTTTCCTGGCACAGAATCAATGAAAAATCTATTTATACAAAAATACCGACTTTCACAAGAAAAAGTTTTGGAATTCCATATCTTCTTCAAATAAAAAAAAATATAAATATTATACAGGGTGGTCCACTTTCGAAAGCGGAAACTTTAGAGGCAGACAGAGAACTACAAAATAATATCAATTTGTATTGTAAACTATATTCGAAAAATGCTTCGCTACAAAGATATAAGTAGGGTGTCAAAATTTTCATCAAAAGTTTCAAATTTATTAATATTTTTAAAACTAATTTAGATATTTAAATGAAATTTTGAACCCTTGCATAGGTAATCTCGATACATATTTTTACGTAAAAAATATTCTTTCTTCCACCAGTGGCGTGAGTACGGACGCCAATCGGGAAATATTAATGAAAAAAATGATACGCCAATATTCTTTTAGAAACAAAAACTGTTTCTAGTATCCTTGTTCAATTTACAACAGAAAAAGGCTCCTTACTTTTTTTCGTTTGATAGACCGTTTGCCAGTAAAAAATTAAAATTCTTTAAGCAACTGGAATTTAAACAAATTTTAATCTGTCGTAGTAGGCCATGAAAAGACTACTACTGTCAGTGTTTTTGCATTTTATAATGACAGTTAATTGAATTGTGTCAGTTTTTTAATATCGAGTTATTGTTAACATTGTTATTAGAGTGTTGTGTAAGTATTAATCTGAAAAATGCTTTTTTCGAACAACGAATACGCAGATATTCATTTTTGCTACGGATTTTGTGATAGAAATGCAGAAGCGGCAGTTCGTGAATATCATAGACGCTATCCAAATAGATTAGTTCCAGATGCTCGCGTTTCCATCAGAACACATCAGAATTTTCGTAACTTTGGCCTGCGTGTTAATAACGAATGGAAGAGAAACTGTCGATATAATATTTAGAATAATCGTATACTACGTACTTTTGATAACAATACGAGGCTGAGCTCTCGGAAGGCAGCTCAGCACTTTCACATTCCTAAGTGTAAAATATTACGAACACTACATGATGACCACAGACATGCATATCACCTACAGCCTGTTCAGGATTTGCACCCTAGATGCTGAAAAAAGAATAAGATTTTGCCAGTGGCCTTTAAACTGGACGGAAGAAAATCCTGACTTTTTACATAAGATTCTTTGGACGGGCGAGTCCTCTTTTACCAGACGTGGGGTAGTAAATTACCATAATATCCATATTTGGGCACATCAGAATGTTCGAGAAATTCGGCCAAGATCATTTCAAAATGAATTTTCTGTAAATGATTCGTGGGGCGTTATTGATGGTAATGTTTGTGGTACACATTTCCTACCCCCAAGGTTGAACTCGGAACTGTTTATGGAGTTTCTTAACAATAATCTGCAGGACTACCTAGAGGATTTACCCATAAATTTAAGGTATTAGAGTTGGATACAACTGGATGGAGCTCCCCGCATTTGGGAATAGCTGTAAGAGAATACCAATGGATGGAGCTCAATACCAATTATCCTCAACTATGGATTGGCCGGCTGGGGAGGAATGACATGACGTGGTATTGGACCAGTGGCCTGGCCACCCAGGTCACCGGATCTTAATCCGTTTGACTTTTACGTTTGAGGCACTATTAAAGATAAAGTCTACCCTAATCCCGTATTAACAAGATTTAATTTTAAGAATTCAGCAAACTTGCAATGATTTGTGGCGAAATCCGCATGAAGTATCTGCTGCAATAAATGCGTTAGTGAGAAGATATCGAAAATATATCGAGGTGGGTGGACTTTCGAGCAATTTTTGTGATTTTACCCTTAATTTTCTTCCTTTTTGTTATTGTTGTTGAAAGCCACCAATTAAATTTCTCATTTTCGTTTTTGTTTACTTAATTGTTTTTCAGAAATCATTAGGTAATTTAATTTTTTACTGGCAAACGGCGTGTCAAACGAAAAAAGGTAAATAGCCTTCTTCTGTTGTAAATTGAACAAAGATTCTAGAAATAGTTTTTGTTTTTAAAAGAAACATTGGCGTACCATTTTTTTCATTAAAATTTCCCGAAGATCTGTCCGTACGCACGCCACTGGTGGAAGAAAAATTATATTTTTTATGTAAAAATATGTATCTAGATTACCTATTCAAATTTTCCAAATTTCATTTAAATATCTAAAGGTTTTAAAAATATTAATAAATTTGAAACTTTTGATAAAAAAATTTACACCCTATATCTTTGTAACGAAGTATTTTTCGAATATAGTTTATAATACAAACTGATATTATTTTGTGGTTCTCTGTCTGCCTCTAAAGTTTCCGCTGTCGAAAGTGGACCACCCTATATTACCAATAAGTATATTGAAATAATATAAAATGTGTTTTTATATATTTTCTTTAAAATTACAAACAAATTGTTCTGAAATAAGTTGTTTTTATTCATTTTTTGGCACTTCAGAATCAATGAACAATCCATTTATACAAAAATACCGACTTTCACAAGAAAAAGTTTTGGAATTCCATATCTTTTTCAAATAAAAAAACAATTGATTTTATATATTACCGATAAGTTTATTGAAATAATATAAATTTGTTTTTATATATTTTCTTTAAAATTATAAACATATTGTTCTGCAATAAGTTGTTTTTATTCCCATTTATTATTCAAATAATATTAAAAAAGCCATAATAAAATAAAATGCCATTTACTTTTAAAACAAATAATATGTAATTAATTAACTACATTCCATCATTTGCAGCAATCACAGGTGTAAGCGTATTGGCATAGAATTAGTTAAATTGGAAATATAATCTTCCAAATTGCAAAGTAAATTTTTTTAAATTAAAAATAATTTTTTGTACCCCTTGACATTTTTTTTACGCCGACTCTATATAATATTAAAAAAATATCTTTTGGTTACGACAATAAAAAAACTACAAAATAAAACAGAACGCTAGGTAACAAAAAAAACAAAAACAACAAAAAAACAGGAAAAGTAAGTCATACCAAACTAATAGGAAAGATATACATATATAAGAACATATGTATAAGGATATATAAGAATAAAAGACTACCAGTCTAATAGAGGACTTAGCTATAATGCCATTGTACAAAACTACTCTTTCCGTTATGGCAATAAAAAAAATTAAAACAAAAATAAAATAGCAGGAAAGGTAACAAAAAAATGACACCAAAACTGCACATATCAAACGTGTTTCGTCTAACACATGACTTAGTTATACACTGTGCACAAAATGACTTTTTTTGGTTATAAAAATAAGAACAGGAATAAAACAATCATAAAGCTAAAAAAATACACTAAAACTAAATCGTACCAATTTTTCTAACAGTGGCTATAAAATCATTACACAAAATGATTCTGTTGTATTGTTTTATTGCTTTATTGACGTTTATATATACAGGTTGTACATTCATGGTCATACATTTATTAAAAAATACAATTAAAATGGTAGATATAAAAATAGAATAAACATTTAAAATGACAGAACATTTAAAATTACAGAAAGTCGTCCACATTTAAAATGACAGAGAATTAAAATGACAGAAATTCGTCTATAGTTGCATTCATCTAGTATTATAGTCAATGTATTCTTGAACACTATAGAAGCATTTTTGTAATAGTTCATTTTTGACAAACTTAATGAACTGATTATAGTTTAAATCTCTTACTTCAACATAATGATTGACAAAATTATTATATATATTATAGTCTAATTTATTTATTATTATCGTTCGTATGCGAGAATACGGCTGTACCAGATTCTCTGCCTGTCTTGTATAGTGTGTATGATGATCAGAGTGTGGTCTGAATTTATCTATATTTTTATGTATATATTTATGGGCCTCTAATTTATAAAAACTAGGCAGCGGAAGAATTCTCAACTCTGCAAATACTGGTCTACATGTGGCATCGTATGACGCCCCATGGAGTATGCGAACAGCTGTCTTCTGGTATACAAAAACCTTCTCTCCATTTACAGAATTTCCCCAAAGAAGTACCCCGTAAGTCAAATGTGAATGGACAATGGCATGATACACCATATTTAATACATCGCTGTTTAGACAGTTCTTCAAATATCTTAAAGAGAAAACCTGTGAAGCAAGTTTTGAACAGAGATAGTCTATATGCGGTATCCAATTTAAGAATGTGTCCAAAACAACACCCAAAAGTGTAACTGGTTCCGATTTACTTACCCACCTATCTGAACTAATTTGTAAGTGTTGGGTTTTGTTTTCGTTGAGTTTTAATTTGTTGAATGTAAACCATATCTTCGCATCTTTTAGACTATCTCTGTTCAGTTTTGATTGTTCAGATTTGTCTCGATCGATTAATGTGGTGTCATCTGTGTAATGAAGATGCAATTACTATGGGGATTTAATGCTGATGGCAAATCATTTATATAACATAGAAACAGGGAAGGTCATAATACCGAACCTTGGGGAACTCCGTTAGTGACAGGAAGCATTCCTGATTCAGTATTATTACAAACAACATACTGTTTCCTATTTGTTAAGTATGAGGAAAGTAATTGGAGTGTTTATTGGAGCTAATATTAAAATCGGATCTGTCAAAAATAAACTGTGAATTATTAATATTATTATTATAATGAAATATCTGGTAGTTGAAAAACAACCTAGTTTGAAAATTTCTCCTGGTGTGTATAATCTCCAAACGGCAAAACCCTATATGTTTCTTTCTATTTGAGGTCCAGTATCAAGGGCTTATAAAGAATGGAATTGGAATTCAAGTGAAATGGAACTTGAATCCCGGTGAGTTGGTCGCTCACATGAGATCAACAGGAGCCCAGTTCGATTAGCATTCCTTAGAAGACTACCTGAAACGAGCAGGAATCACTTCGGGTTACCAGCAAAAGCCGTGTCTGAATCCCCGTGACCCGGAATGCCCTATCACAGCTTCAAATTACAATAATACGCGACCTTCGGACATCCGACTCCTGGTCGGAAGATTTGATCGTTGGTGGAGTTCAAAAAAGTAAATCTGGTCATATTAAACAAGCCAAAGCTTTACAAACTGTTGTGCAATTGATGAGGTAGCATGAGCTGTTAGAATATGCTGGCCATTTTATTCTATAATGCAAAAAATTCTTGGTGTTAAAAATGGTATTAGGAAAAAAATTCGCCGTAGTACCAAAATTTAGGAAGGTTGTAGCCCCACCTCTAGCGCAACTACCACGATCCGCCACTGTAACTTATATCTAAATTTCACGGGGTAGTTATCTCTTAGTTGAATACACAGTTACTTTATTTGGTGGGGTAAAATCACTTGGGAAACTATAAATATTATGAAGAGCAGTTTTGGTTCTTGTGAGTTAAATTCGGCAAAAACTCTTTGCCTTGTCGCATCTTATATCTAACGTACGAGTATGTTCCATGCGAGATTTTATGAAGGCCAAGTCCTTGATAGGTCATGTATTTTCCTCTATGCTGCTTCCACTAATTATACGTATAAATATAAGCAAAACAAAGTAGAAGAAATCGGCTTAGTGGAACAAAAGGCGATAATATGATGCCATACTACATCATATTACCATAACGTAGTAATTATAATAACTAATTATTTATAAACGCTGTCCCATATAACAACGGCCTGATACTTTTTCCGTAATGTCCGATGATTGGTTTAATTACATGTTTAGTGAGTCAAGTTCGGCTTACCAACTTTTCGCACAATGCGGAGGACAGAAAAATTACTAAGTGTAATTCATAGACCTTGGTGATAGATAGCAATACCATTTCGCTGCATTGTTTTATCTAAGCAAAATGACTTAATTACAGGTTTGTTGTTTAATTTACATTCGGAACAAGGCGTTGCGTAACTCTACCCAGAAATCAAGACAATTGCCCGATACTTGTTAACAGGTTATGCCAGTGACGGACTATATAGGAGTATCCAATTAATTATAGAGGTTCTTCAACGTGATTATTCTGAAAATCTACAGTACCTATTAAAACGAGTTCGAATGATATGGAACTTAGACGAAATTCTTTAAATATTGAACCCTTGGTCAAATTACTATTCAAATGATATGGAACTTTAGACCTCTTTAAATATTGCACTACCTTGGGCAAATTACTGTTTCATTAGTTCAGTTAGTCAAATTACGCATGTTTTGTGGCTCGTTGGTTTCTTCCTCGTCCTTTTAATTAATCGGTGCTACTTCACTTCTACTTAATTTTCTGTTTTCCGCGAGGTTTTCCGGTACCTCTTTTTATATGTTTTCCTGTTCTGCTTTTTTGTTTATGTTTATTTGGTTTGTTTCCTGTTCATCTGTTTATGTGTATCAATGAATGTTTGTTAGAAGGCGCACTACTAACTACAATCTATCTAAAATCTATGTGTAGTTAACTGACCGCATATAAGATACCGCGCAGTTGCCACATGTAATTCTCAAATTTCTCAATATTCAATTAAACTATCATATTCCACAATACTATATAAAAATTATATATATTATTTATGAATGTCATAAAAGAATTTTTGTGCATACAATAATATATTATAGCCCAAGATGTATATTATAGCCCATTTTTACATTTATTTTCGTCTACTTTATATTATGGAAATTCCCTAAACATTTATTTTTATAGTTAAAAGCGGCAACGCCGCTCTACCGTAGACGGAATACCGGATGATCGAGCAGTGTATCTCTTTTTAACTTATTGGAACGACGCGACGCGCCGTCTGTGTTTAGTTTGACAGTCCCTATGGACTCTCAAACGTTCGGATCTCTTACAGTGGCGGGTTTGCGGGTATTGCGCTCATTTCTATAATCTGCAACGGTCATTCGCATTGCTTGAGATATTCGCGTATATATATAGTGCTGTTTAAATGTTATTGTGATACAATGTAATACGGTTATTTTTATTATCTGAGCGGTGTAGGTAGGTGGTACCTCTGACGAAACAAAGAGTCCTGTAACTAAAAATAAACTAATTATTTATTTTCAGTACAGATACTTAGGTATTTATGTATTTTCAGAGGTACCTAAGTACCTCCTAGTGTTGATAGGTAAATTTTAGGTGCCGTTTTTTAAATTGTTTTTATCCTGGAGCTTACACAAAAAGTCAAAACGGCGAAGCAAGACGTTTACCTACCTATATATTATTCATATACCTACCTATGTAGGTATACACCGCTACGAGAGTCGAAATAAAAAAATGGCGGTTAGCAAAAATTTTTGTTCGTTTCGTATGTAACCTAAAAACGCTGATTTCCACCAGACCTCGCTTTATTTACGAGATAGGATAGGTATGTAAAAAAATATAAGGAAAATATTATTTGACGGCAAAAATTTCTAGCGGGGATTAGAACATAGCCGACTTTAACAAAAAAAAAGTTGATTTATGGGCTGCTCGAAGTAGGTACTGACGTGTACTGAGGTAGGTACTAATAGGTACCTCCTCCACTTAAGACATTTCTCAAATAATTTTGTCCAAAAAATATCCCAGTGCTTGAGGCCGCTAGGTTATAAATACAACGATATAAGTTAGGCGTTTTATTGGGATTTACGAAAACTGGAAACCCTCTCTGGTTTATTACATAAGTAGGTACCTATTGTTCATTGACTTTATTTTTATGTAGGTACTTACCATCCCAGATCACAAATTAATAATTTACATCAGTGGGCAAAATTAAAAATTCTATAGACTGTTTATAAAATTAATACCGTCCTAGCCACGAATGAAATCTCATGTTGAGCAAAAATAATAAAAATCTTAATTTTTGCCTGTGCTGATTGTAACAAAATTGAAAAATTGGTTAGGTACTTCTTTGGAATTATTACCTTCAATGTTTTTTTTTTTCAAAAATTGGGTAATTTTTTTTATATGGGTACTGTAATGTAACCAACCCGGGTCGGTTCAACATAATAATCAGATAAACACATGGCCGGGGTACGTGATCGTCAAAAGGAAAAATACCTACCCTAAGTTGTATTTAATTTAAATTAACCCTGTCCAAGATGCACTGGTTACTAACGAAAAGCGGGAGATTTGAGATGAAAAAGAAAAAGACTAAGCATTTTAATACACCTACTGATTTATTTAAACAGATATTCAATTTATGAACAATATAAAATAAGTACATGCTTGAATTCACGAGGGGAAAGAGCACGGCAGAGAAACCCTTGATCTCTATTCAAAAGAATCGCAGTAATGCTGTTGGACATTTAGGTGAAAGTAAAATGAAAACTTACAAGGGTTCCCATACTTGTGTTTTAACCTACAATCATTCTCAAGATACAAAACTGAAGAGTTTGTTAATAGGGTTAAAGGGGAAAAGGGTTAATAGATCCAACAAGGCACAAACATTCATAATCTCATACAATAAGCGGCAATTAAGTCACTGTTATAAGCAAAACCCACAAGTATGAAAAACCTACTCGTAGTCATGAATGGAACAAAAAGGTCAACAACATTACTTAGATCGAACTGAATAAAACAAAATAAAATAATCTTTAAACAGAATGAGCTGAACACACTAAATAAACAAGTAAAATGTGCATAGTTTATGTATAACGTATCATAATTATTCATAGTTCAAAAACAAAATATAACACGGACAATTTTAATAAAATGATGGCGGTAATTCTCGAGTTAACAAATTTAATAATAAACATTACAAATTAAGTATATTTACTAACCTGGGAAATTTTACGTCAAACACTAGTCACTCGCACACACCAGAGACCAACTACTGGCTTCTTCATACACAATCCCTCGTCCCCTATATCCCGATTTGTCTAAAACACCCCACACCACGTCATTCCTAGTGCGTCCTTATACCCTAACCACTTGCTATTTAAAAATCGGTATCTCCTCTTTAAACAAAACAGAGGTCACGACATCGCAATTTTATTAACTAAATAGGGGATAGGGTCCATTTCAGTCCATTCGAAAATGTCCCGTTTCTCCTCTTGATTATAACAGTTTCGCGATTTAGACGGATTTATTTGGTCCACTATTCTCTTACTTTTTTTTCCATCCAAGCCATTATTTTTTTCATTTTCACATAATAAACGGGACAATCCTCAATTTCATGAATTTTGCACAAGTATTTCACCACCCTGTACAATACCCTTGGAATGAACATTATCAAGATTAAAACATACCGGGTCATAGCGAAAAGATTAGGTTTTCAGTTTTCATATTCTGAAAGACGATTGAAAATCCCTCCACTATATATTTATAGTAGAGGGATTACTATTTATAAGTTACAATAGCATAAAAATTGACAATAATTTTGCATTAGTTGAACCTATTGACGAGTAGTTTAGTTTTGTGAGGTTAATATATTCTCCCACTACTTCTTCACTACAGTTTTTGTTTAATTCGAGTAAATCCCTAAGATAATGATAGGCTCCAGATAATGTCCACTATGACACAGATGATGTGGATCTGAGTTTCTACATCCTCAGTGATATCCTCACATCAGAGGTTCCAACCCTCTCCAAGATCAAGATTATTACCCCTGGAGTACATTCAACAGCGGTTTAAAGTGGGCAAATTGCCCAAGCTAGCTCAGCTCTTAATAAAAATAAAAATAAAATTCAAATTCAAATTCAAACTAGTAAGTTCGGTGGATACGGAAGTCACTAATTCCCGTGGACGCCACTGACCATGCGCAATTAAGTCAGATAGTCCCCAAATTATCCTGGGTATCGAATCTACTCTGGCACTTTCTGTAATTCGTGGGGGAAAGAAAAATAATACACACAGTATACTTATTGCTAGTTTTACTTTATAAATTGGGAAGTTAGAAATGGTGATACAACACAAAGAATTCAAAAATTTACCAAAAATGTGGTATTATACCTGGAAATGCAGCATAAAATACATAAACACCTTATACAGAAAACGGTTTAAATGTCAAAGTGCACTTGGTGAGGCAATGCCTACCTAAATAGGTTGATTAAACAGCGAGAATAACCAGGTGGATACATATAGACACTTTATCAAACGTTAGCTGAGGGCTCGTAATAATTTTATATTCTTAAGCGTTCACGCTAGCAATATCAAGTAAATCTAACGGGGTGTGTCCCTTTTAAACTGTACTTAAAACTAGGCTTATCTGTGATGTGATATGCAACGAGTCTTCCAGTAAGGTGGATCTCTCCTGTAACTCTACGCCGGTACAGTGGTCGATAGACTTCAGCAGGTGGTCCTAAAGGTGGTTCCAAAAAAGGTGATGTCAAAGGTGGTTCCAAAGAAGGTGGTGTAAAGGTGGTTCCAAAGAAAGTGCTGTAAAAGATGGTGTGACTTACATTCGCCGAAAGACAATGTCCGAAAGTCCTGTAGCATATACCGAGAAGCTTGTCTCGTTACAAGTAAAAAAAAGTTAGGTTAAGTGAAGTAATATCTGGTAAAACTTACGTAATTGGAAAACGGCTTCGAAAAGATAGCTTAGCTGTGCCCCTCAATCAACTCTAGTTGATTGAGGGAGTTCAACGCAACGAAGGCCCTAGAGAACACGAAGTAGGCAAAATAAAACATGAACACGCGGTTTCAAGAAAAACAAAATGTCTTACTTAAATATGTTGATTTAAAGTTATTTGACCACAATAATGTGGTATGTGTAGAACAAAATCTGAACACATGAACATTGATTTACTTTTATTATCCCACTATATAGGAAGGTACTTTATTTAACCAAGAAAATCACTTTACTCTACGTTATTTACGCGTCTAGCTAAAAAAAAACAGCGACGAGGCCAACGCCCCAGGAAATTAGATCATAGATCTGCATTAAATGTAAATTTGTAAAACATACCATAACAAATTATTAGGTACTATGAGAACGTGAATCGCATTTTTCTTCATACTCTCATAAATAACACCTGCTTGTGAGGGCAGAGCGCGCCTACGCCTATGGAATCCGTCAACGTAAAAATTGTTCGTAATTTTCCGCGCTGCCTTAGACTGCGTGATTCCACGTAGGTCGTTAAATCACTTATCAGACGGTAAAATGCTGTATGTTTTATCTAATCATACCATATTTTGTTCTCTCTATTTTTTTATTAACTTATAATGGGTAATAATTGTGAATAATAATTAATCCCATCATTTCCATCCTATTATAATACCCACTGGGTTATTTACAATTCTAATTCGTACGTGTAGGTTGAGGATCTTCTGCTGGCATGGTGTATGGCATTTATAATAATTGTGCTCAGAAAACTATATTATTATTTCGCTGTCATTTTTTGTTTATTGCACCGGTTGTTTTTCGTTGGAGATTTGTCTGCGATAAATAAAAGTATCTCGATTGATGGATGCTATGATGTCACGCCAGATAGTTGGATCGCTATCATTGGATTATGATCATCTTCAATTGGCCGTTGGTATTGTGTAAATTTTCGCAAATATTAGCAATGTTTGCGAACTTATTGTGATGGCGGTATGAATTAAAAATAATTTTTTGTACAACTGTCAAAAAAACTTGACATTTCTCCATCTCTATTGATGCGTAAATGTTTACTTTTTTCACTGCCAAAATAATTCACAAAATAAACATGAAATATTACTTTTTGAAGGTTTTATTTTTAACAATTATCAGTCAATTATTAATTGATTATTCATCATAAAACAATTTAATTTATGGGAATAATAATTGATACTAAATTTAAACAATTACTTCCAACATAAAATCCCGAAGATGTTCCATGTTGCTGCTGATCATAAACGTTAGATATTTCTTGAAGAGTTGATTCCAAAATGTTATCAGATATTTTAATTTGTTTGGAAGAAGATGGAGAATTCAATATTTTGTTAGAAATCTCAATTTTGTTATTCAAACTATCTTCTATATATGCTTCTGCTACGGAGGCAGATTTCCAGCCACCATGACGTTTAATGGATGTAATGTTGCCCCCTGCATTGGCCAGAAGAGTTACAGAGCTTCTCCTGAAACAGTAACCTGTGTAGCTCTTATAAATGTCTTTTCCAGGCCATTTTGCAATCAAGCTGGGAATTTCTCCCATTTTATTTATCCCCACATGCAGTGGCGGCTCGTGACTAAAGCATCAGGTAG
>CAXKVY010005403.1:0-51962 GCA_964058915.1 Tetropium fuscum | reverse complement strand
ATCAGTTTTGGTGTTGCCATCGTCATCACGTTCAATATGGGGGTCGAGTTGCCATGGTTGATTCTTCTTACCGTTCACATCAGGAGCACCTGGTTGTAGGGAACCAGATACAGTCGCTACAACAAATAGTAGTAGTGGTAATGTGAGAAGCATCTGAAACAAAATGTTTTATAAATACCTTGTAAAAATACTTAGCATACTTAGCATATTTGTAAAAGGCAGGAAATATCAATCAAATTTTTATTAGATTCTATGTATGGAAAACGATATTTGGATATAATTATATTGTCTCTAAAATTTAATTATTATATAAAAAAACAAATTAGGTACCTACTAATATTTTAATTAAACATATAAGTACCTATACTTTAATACTAGTACGTTAATGAAAATATATGACTTACATTTAGCTGATTCCAGTTAATTACTGGCCTGTAGCACTGTAGGTGTATTGAATATGAACTAACTATTTCAGTAGAGAAATGTCTTTATATAGTTGATGATATGAAACTGCACCAAGGAATTTCTTATTTCTCTCAGTTAGGGGTTTTACATTTTACGAGCAATTATTTTATTTCCCCTGAGAAAACCGTACAGTTAAAAAAGATAAAGACTAGTTCAAGAGTCACGAGTTCACGTGAATAAGCGCACGATAAGAAATGGGGAATTCCCTGATCTCTAGATGTGTGTATGCAAGTGGGCATAAATGGGTATATGTTTTAACGGTATTCTAATAATAGCTTTATGATTTTGTGCACAGTTAATAATTGGAGGCAGGGAAATACAACATCTAAGTTATTATAACATGGCGAATTACATATTTTATTGGTACTTAATCAATGTACTCTGTCATTTTTATTCTAATAATGAAATGCATAGCTAGGTAATTATTAAAATCGTCGCTGCGAAAGTCAAGGAGTATATTATTGCATTTGAACGGAAAAATCTAAAATTGCTATTTTTTTATCGGAGAACAAATATTTATACCATTGCTATTTTATTAAATATCCACTAAATTTCATAATATTTAAAATACATTTTAAGAATTTTTAATATCGGGGATGAATATTGCCATCATGGCCGAAACGACTCAAAATGCGTATCCCGGGTTTTTATGGGTAACACTTCAAGTATATTTTGTTAAAATAAAATGAGTATTTAAGATAGCGTCTTAGCGTAATATTCTTATCATGCGTGGTCTATGGTCAGAATCAATTCAAAATTGGTGACTCGGGAATTTTGAGGTCTTTGATAACGATCTTTTTTTCAGAATCAATATTCTGCCGTGAACTAATTCAGACAGTAAACTAATTCCAAATTAAGATATAGTCAGAGAACGAGTTGCTGAATTCAACATATGCAACTCTTGAACGTACAGAAACAGACCGTGAATTCGTACGTAAAAACACATTCCGCAAAACATATTTTCGAGGTCCCGAAGCTATTCGGAATTGCGAAGTTTGAAAATTTGAGAGAGGTATTCTACATATTGGCTTTATGGTAACTGAAGTGTGACACATATGTTCGTGATTCTGAATGGTGTAGGTTTGTAGAGAATATAGCATCAATCGTTGTTCCTGATTGAGTCGTGGCAATGTTCCGGTCGTTATTCGTATATAAACCGAATTTCTCACGAAGAAAGGGAAGTTGTGGCAAGGACGCATCCTCCGCAAAAAGCACATAATCCATTTGGATCAGATTCAAAAGCCCAATCCAGATATATCCAGCAAGATATGCATAAGTAATATTGTATTCTGGTTAATTCCAATTCTGTCACGATCGTTTATAAATTATATCAAAATTGCTTTCCGCTTTAGAACACTTTTATGTGATCGTTTCGCATGGATTGTTTTGTTATTATTGAGGGGTATTTTACCTACTCTTCTACGGATTGGTATATCTGTTTTACTAATTTGATTAGCGTTTACATACCCTGCAACTTTTTCCTAATTTTTTCACCAACTTTCGGTGAATCCGGAAAATCTAACCCTGCGATTGTGACCTCACACAACTTCACACTATCATCACAACCAATATTCACTAGTTTTCACACTATAACGCTGCTAAACCATCTGTCACATCAATATTTGGTGTTATCATATAACAGTTTCATATGGCAGTCCTGCAGTGTCAATAAGTGACATTTTATGGAGTTTCTGACGTACAAAGGCTTCTTGGTCCGCAGATGTACATCCAATATAACTCCAATATCGCTCCATTCGCTATATCTGTTTCCCTCTTCCCCTCATATCTGTCATATATTTTATCTCACTTGAGAGACGAAAATGTTAAAAAAGATATCGTGACGCGACCTTGAAAAATCACTCTCATGCGGCTAAAGAATTATTCACAAGAAAATCTATATTTGGGGCACTAAATCTTAATATGAAATCAGTTTTTCTATATCTGATCTACTTTTTTAGATCAGTGTTATTTTAACATGCAGTTCTACACGAAATGTGCAGATCAAATTCTATTTTGTGACGTTTTAAATTACATATACAAGGATTGGTTCCCGTATATTTGCCCTATTGTTAGTCTGCTCTCTAATTAGTTCTAAGAAAATCCGCCAGATGGAGTAAGCATCCGACAACTACTTAAGTGTTGACGGTCACTTAAGTAGTTGTCGGATCGCTTCAACTAGACTTGAGTTTAGTTTGTGAGTTCTCGTCGTCGTCGTGCAGGGTAGATCAAAGTTAGTATCCCCGCGTGAAATTTGTGTTTAGGAAAGGGTTGTTATAAAGTTTACCTAAAACGTACTGTGTTGTGGATTGTTGTATTTACGTTGTTGAATAGAAATAAAATTAGTTCAAGTAGATGAAGTTGTGTAAATAATCCTGATGTATTTTGTTACATATGCGGAGAACACACTGCAAAAGAAAACAGAAAAACTGTTACTGACTTTGTAAAGAGAGAGCTTATCATGGATACTTTGATGTTAGGCTTGGTGATCAAGATAATACCCGGGCACCGCATCAGGTCTGTAAAACTTGTACAGAACAATTGCGACAATGGACTACCGGGAAAAGAAAAAGTCTGAAATTCGGCGTACCGATGGTTTGGAGAGAACCCAAAAACCACTTCGATGACTGCTATTTCTGCCTAGTAAATATTACTGGAATGAATCGTAACAACCGCAGAAAGTGGACTTAGTCTCTGCAAGACGCCCGGTCCCTCACTCACACGAAGTGCCGATCCCTATGTTTCACCAGCTACTAGAGCTCTGTGAGGACAATTGTTGTCCCTCTACTGATCACGCTTATGATGCTAATGCAGGTGATTATGAGGGGGAGACTACCCTTCTTTTCTCAAGAAGATAATCAAGCATTTTGTCCAACATTAAAGGGCTCCTGGACAAAATGAGTCTTCCTGACTATTCTCCAGATGATTGGCGCCTAGTTTCTGCCTCAAAGCGAAGATTGAAATCTGCTTTCTATCCAATACGGTTCAATACCAATTGGTCACTCAACGAAAATGAAAGAAGAATACGACAACATAGCTTTGGTCTTGGAGAAGATAAAGTATCATGAACATACATGGATGAATTGTGTGGACTTGAAAACGGTAAACTTTCTCCTTGACGGACGGCAGAGTGGCTACACCAAATATCCTTGCTCCTTGTTCCTCTGGGATAACAGATATAAAACATACCGCTGGGTTAGAAAAGAGTGGCCTAACATAGAAAATATGGAAGTTGACATTAACGACACGAGAGAAAATCATCTTTCCTCCACTAAATATCAAGCTGGGCCTTATGAAGAAGTTTGTAAAGGCTCTTGATAAGAACGAATCATGCTTTGGATATATAGTGAAGGAAATGCTCAGTTAACCCACAAAAAAATTCCGCAGTTGTCGGAAATTTTCTGCGCAAACGCAAAGCTGAGAACTATGTTGAACTGGTAAACGAGATGCTTAAGAGTTTCAAATCTCTTGGGTGTAACATGACTATTAAGGTGCACTATTTACACAGCCACTTAGACCGTTTCCTTTTAGGAGATACCAGCGAGGAACAAGATGAAAGATTTCACCAAGATATTAAAACTATGGAGGCCCGCTACCAAGGAAGATGGGATACGCACATGATGGCAGATTACTGTTGCCGTATAAAAAGGGGCTGTTTCAAAATATATATTCAAGAATGTCACGTAAAAGAAGCTTCCGAAATGTTCAGTGACTATTTGGTTTCATCGATGAGTTCGTTTCATCGATCTTTGTATAATATTTGTATAATATAATAATAAAAATTCCGTGCTTAGTTTTTTATTTGATCCATGAACTTAACTTAAAATAGTGTAACGTATGTTGCACTAAAATGTTATATCTTAAGAAATTAAGCTCCTAGGTAAAAACTAATGCAATATTTGAATTCAGGGCATCAAATACATATGAAATCAGCTTCAAATACTCTGGCACTGAAACACCTGTAGGCCTGTGATTATCTTCTTCATATACTATAGAACCATATACTATACAACCATGGTAACTTCTGGTATACTTCTTAATGGCAGCCTGTTTATGCAGCTGGCAATGCAAGCACACCTAACCGTGACAACGATTTGGGCTCACGCAAACGGTATGCCCATAACTTTTCAACTGTAGTATTTTATTTGAACTTTTTTTTAGAACACATGGTAACCCAAGTATAATCGTATCGAAATGCTTTATTTACAAACAAAATAGCTTAACTAACTTTAATATATGAAGAACCCGGGATGTTTCTCAAATATATCATGTATTATGATCATAATATGCATATGATAGTATCTTCTAAAAGTACTGGGTAAAATCACGATTGAAAATCTGTCACTATCTCCCGGTCTATAACATAAAACTAGATTTGCAGAACGAGTAATGGACTTTACTTTATGAACAAAATGACGTAAATTTGGCACGTGAAATATTTGATAATCTGCTTATTGATTGTATTGATAAAAATACATTACAAATACAAAATACATCACAAATAAATCCAAATACAATTGTACATTGGATAGACACAGAAACAAATAATTAATTATGATTTAACTGATCATGTCCCTGTCAAAAAAAGGAAAAACAATAAACAATCACCAATGTAAGAACTTTATTAACTATCCTATTATAAAACTAGATTTGCAAAACGAGTACTGGACAACACTTTATGACCAAATGACGCAAGCTTGGCACGTCAAATATTTATTAAAATTCTTATTGATTGTTTTAATAAAAATACATTACAAATCCAAATACAACATATACATCCAAATAAAATTATACATTTGGATACACACAGAAACGAATTATTGAGAAGTTGCACAAGTTCTTTCGCGTTTATTGAGGCTCTTCAGAACGTTGTATGAGTTAGTTACTTGTCCATTTATACTTTCATTTGCCATTAATACCTACTATTTGTACATGTACACCATCATTTTTATGCAATGCAATGAGTTTTGACAGACAATGCTAATATTTATAATAAAATAACCTAGTCTACTAACCAAATATTATTTCTGATATGATAAATCAGATTCAGAATAATCTTGTTACAAAATGGAAATGGGAAAGTTATCTACTAACTATCCCATCTACTAACTATCCTAAAAAATACAAATGTGAGTGATTTTAATTTACATGTTTTACTGCTTGAATACAGAGACACGTGTAGTTACATGGTACTACACTAAATACAATTGGCTTTGAAATGTTCTTTTATAAACTATATAATGCAAGTCAGCATGCAGGTGCACAAGCGACACCTTGGTCAACAGCTTGCATTACTTGCATTACTTGCGTGCTGATAAGCGAAATATAACGCCATGAGAAAGGATTTGTAATACGACATGCACTGATATGGCAATATTATCTAAGTAACGCTAAATAATAAAATGTGAGTTATTATAAGCTGCTATGAGATTCATATAACAACTCCCTTCTAATAAAAAAAAGTTGATGTTCGATTTTAAAATAATATAAATTCAAGTTACATAATGTGAAACAATATAACGTTGAAATAATAAAACTGAATAAAATTCAGGTAAGGAATATTCAATTTATATAATATAAAAATGGATCAAAAATAAGTTATTTTCAAAAAATGATACTGTGATGTATACTGATAATCTTTCAACTGTTCATTTCGATGCGGTCTTCGTCAATGTCATCTTCGTGGGGTATTGGTGGTCTTCTCCTTGGAAGTAGCCTGGCGAGGACACTAAATTTGGTGGAGGTGGAGGTGATTCAGATGCTACAATGTCTAGTCTTCTTCTCGGCATTTTCAGGATACATATATAAAATAATAATACAAATAATAAGCATAATTATTAGATAAGTGAACCACGAGTAGTGTTTCTCGATGAATGGCTGGTTGATGAGGTCATCTAAATCTTTGGAATATTGGTCGAGTTTATGTTGAGCAATTCCTAATTCTTCCACGTTGAGGTTGTTAAGCTTAAGTGGTTTAAGCTCTGGCAACTTTAGTTTGTCTGGCATTTTGCTGCAACAGTCAAATGGAATTAAGACTGGGTGAGGATTGTAATTTGTTTCCAAATACTCTTTGGAGTTTGCCTATACTTATAAGCGTGATTCACAGGTAGCATGGTTATCAATTGGGTATGCGAATAAGTTTGAAAATAATTTTGTGCCACAGTTCAGTGGTATGCAACTGCTTGGATCAGGAAAGGCTACATACATCAAAAAATCATCGTATTTCGCGATATATTTATTAGTGATAGGTAAAATGTGCTGTAAGCCAGTTCTATTATCCAAAATAGGAATGGGATACAAATAATAGAGGGTACTAACGTTTCGCAAAGGAAACTCGGTTTTTAAAAACAATCTTTATTTCCAAAAACACAAATTTTTACTTGCAGGCCGAAAGAACCGAACTTATTGAAAGCGAGAATAATAATCAATAATGAATGCGGACAATGGGCAAGACTCAATTCTTATCGGCTGTAACATAATATAAGTTAAAGAGATTACAGTAGTAATAAATGCTGTTCAGGCACTCCGTGCCTTGAAGTTGATGTATGTATGTATGTATGTATATGGGTCGGAGTGTAGTGGTGTTTTTCTTCCACTACAGCACTTAGGCCTCATTAGGCCCTTTGTGCATTCCTCCTTTTTACTTGAGTACTTTTCTGCAAACCATCCTTTTTATTACGGGTGACTCGGTGGCAAAGTCTCTACTACAATTTGTATGTATGATAGTATGGTTCTGAGTTACCGAGATTAATTATTCTGATCCTCATTACCACGTATCTGGGACCACGCGTCCGCCGCACATGTTGAGTATCAGGCGGACGCCACAGTCCTGCCCAAGCCTACGCCTAGGTCACCCATCCAAGTGCCAACCAGCAGCGCCTGCTTGCTTAACTTCGAAGATTGAAATCTTACCGGTCAAGTCTCGCGGCTAGGCGGTCCCCTCTCCCCTTGAAGTGGATACGTAACTGGGTATACGTTTTTTGTTCTACCAATAGTATCCTTAAAACAAATACTAAATCTGAATTTGATTGAAATGTTTCTAGTTCTATTATGTCTAGATACTGAGCGACAGATGCTTGACAAGTAAAGGTAGATTGTTTCTGTGTAAATTTTTAGAAATTTCCTGTAAAGAGGTAATTAGATCTCCTGGGGCAATAATGAATGTATTGATTATTTTTAAACGTGCAAATGTCACAGAGTTTAAAATATCA
Organism: Tetropium fuscum; assembly: GCA_964058915.1. NCBI lineage: Eukaryota > Metazoa > Arthropoda > Insecta > Coleoptera > Cerambycidae > Tetropium > Tetropium fuscum. The sequence continues at coordinate 44,289 of CAXKVY010005403.1, read as the reverse complement.
TTTAAGTTATCTTCAATGTATAAATAACTTTCCATGAGTTCACAAATTCCTAGAAATTTTAATTTTATCAATAGAATCAATTTTATCGTTTGTACCGATAATAGATTTTTCTTTTTATGTCTGAGTTCGAGATCGGACAACTTTATAATAGTGATATATTCTATTATTAAGATTTTACGTATTTTGTAATCAGGTCATTTTCGTTGTACAATGTCTCTGGGGGTCTACTGGATGTGTGTCCGAAAATTAACTCGTACAGTGTTAATCCGTGTCTTTTGTTTACCGAATTACAGCGTAAGAGGGCATCTTAAAAGGATGCTCGTCTGGGTTTTCGGCGAGGTGGCATGAAGTAAGAGTGGCATGAAATAGTTAGGCTGTGGTCAAATTAACGGCCATAGTCACAGTCAATCCTTAAGGGTGTACCATAGTGTTTAAACTATAGCAATAATGTATTGACTCTTGATTTACCAGTTTTGATTTTAAGAGCATAAACTTCAGTTTGTAAGCTCGTCTAGGATGGTTAATGCGTAATTTCTATTCGGTGTTTCGAATACATCTATAATATACGTTCAAAAGGCGCCTTTGGTGTTTCGGTAATCACTAACGGGTTACTGAGATTTTTACAACACACTTTTGATTTTTGACAAATTTCACAATGTCTAATAAATTTGTCTACGTCTTTGGTTAAGCCAGTCTAATTGTACTTTTCTTTAATGATTTCTAATGATGTCTAATGATTTCATTTATACCTCTACGTAAATTATTTTTACCTGAGTGATGTTGGTCCAGTATGATAGGAATTTCGTCTTTGTCGGGTGTTTTGATGGTGTGTTGGCAAATAACTAATTTTAAATCTTGTTCGGCAAAATAAATTAAAGCATTTCTAATATTGGCAAATCTCAATTATTTTCTACGATTTGATTTGAGAAAGATCAATTTCGTTTTTAAATTTGTATATTAGGAAGAAGAAACATTCTAATATTCCATCGAAAGGCATGGGGTCTATAAAGTACCTTCTTTTTCTCACAGATTTACTAGATACTGTGTTAACTTTATAAGTAGTTAAATCGGGATTTTCCACAAATATATCTTCTATAATTTTATAATGAAGATCTATCTTGTTTTGTTGGAAAAACGTTATGATGTTTTTGTGGTCTCTGTCTAACAATTGTTTATTTGTAAATTTTATTTTTGAATAATCTATTAAGGATTTTATCTTGTACAAATCGACAAAGCCCAGTTCTTTCGTTATTTCGTCAGAACTAGGTTCATCTTTGTCATCGATTTTTATAGTTTCATCTTCATCTGAATTGTTTGCGGCTAATATTTTAAAATTTAATTTGGAACATTTGGAACTCTTGGAATTTAATTTGGAACTCTTTAAAGTGATTAATTTTTATTCTAGAAAGAGAATCTGCGTTCTTATTGATTTTACCGGGTCATATATCATCATATCATCATTTCATACTCATATTCGTCCTAGTTTTAAGCGCCAGCGAGCGAGTCTGCTGCCTGGATCTTTGATTGCGAGTAACCACGTCAAAGGTCGGTGGTCGGTAACTAATTTAAATTTCCTGCCAAAAATATATGGTTTGAAGTGTTGACCTTCTATTGACCTTGTACATCTCTGCGGAAGTATTGTTATGGAAACAATATCTGGTTTTCGTCCACTACCAACAATCGTGATTCACTTTGGTTTTTAATTTTCATTATTCCACAATACATTTCTATTTAAAACGCTTTACCAATATTCTGATATGCTCTTTATATTATTTATTCATTTTGATAGTCAATTTTATGGCTAATAATATTTTGTCTTACGCGAACCACGCCAGGCATTTGCATTCTTCTTCGAGGCTATTTTCGGGAGCCAAATTTTATGAAAGCATTTTGCTTATATTTTTACTAATAACTAGTTTATGTAACTTATATGTTTGATAAATAACATAAACGTTTATCGAAACTGCTCACTACTTTTCACAAAACAAATATGAATAGCAAAGAACTTCAAAGCTAATAATATAAATATATATATATATATATATATATATATATATATATATATATATATATATATATATATATATATATATATATATATATATATATATATATATATATATATATATATATATATATATATATATATATATATATATATATATATATATATATATATATATATATATATATATATATATATATATATATATATATATATATAACATAAACATATATATATATATAACATAAACGTTTATCGAAACTGCTCTAAAGATTACGTTAATTTTCTGGCGTTAAGGTATTTAGATATTATGATAAACATGCGGTAGGGTCTCGTACAGCTTTCATTGTTTAACGCATAACGAAATTGTACCCGTTTTATGCATTTTAAAGTTACTTTTCACAAAACAAATATGAATAGCAAAGAACTTCAAAGGTAATAATCTGAACTTTATTTTCTCAAAGAGCTCCTACAAGAATATTCTATATTCTGTAGTATCTTGATGGGGATAGACAAGCAATTTCTTTGTCATGTTTAGATATACGATCATGAGCTGTATGAAGATGGATCACAACATATTATTTTTTGTAAAACTGTTTAGGATAGGATACAATCCTTTATTTGTTTAGACTAGGCGGTATCCACTGATCGATATTTTATAATACACAAAAGTTAAACATATTACAGCTATCATATTTTGACTGAAGAGGTAAATAATAAATATAAAATTACAAATCAAAAGGCATAAAAATATATAAGTATTATATTAAAAACGTATCCTAATGAATTATAATAATTTTATAATTTCGATAGTTTAGTTTCTCTGAACTTTCGTAAAATAAAATCGTTGATTACAAGTTTCAATCAACGGTAGAATATACGTTGATTATATATGCAGTATAATATATGCATATAAGTAATCTATTATATTATTGGAGTTTATTCCATATTTTGTTTTTCCATTTCTATTTCCACCTTCGTAGATTCGCCTGATACAATCTGAAACGGAAAGAAATTTAATAATTTTAAATTTAATCGTTCTGGTATGGTATTTGAAACATATTCTACATACACCTTCTGAGGTGTTAGAGAGAAGCTTTCAACTGGAATCATACCATACTGTACCTTATCAGAACATTTTATCTATTTATTCACGTTGTTATCTCTGTTATTATTGAGAATTTTTATTGATTGAGAAAAAAAAGGAAACATTGCGAGGCACAATATAGGGCAGATATATACATGCATTGATATACAACTTTCAGACAAATTTAAAATCCTTAACGATTGGCCATTAACGACGACGAATACTAAAAAGCTGTTATCTAACCCGTGATTTGTACGCTATATGCGTTTTGTAGTAAACATTTAATGCTCGTTTTTCTTATCAGGTAGTGTTTATACATAATATGTTAATGAGAAAACTAAACATTCATCATATTTAACTAAATATTCCCGATTGTTACTCACATTTGTCTGCACTGGTCCGTAGGCGTAAATAATTCCATCACATTGTTCATTTGAATGGGTCCTTGGTTTAATCAATTTCCTAACAAAGGGTGCTAAAAGTTTAGGGTCTACATCGCATGGATTTAGTGGTTTTGTGAGAGCACTCACTAACAATCCAAGGAACATGGTCACGAAAGTCCCTATCAACGTATACCATAGGTAAGAAAGCCTATATATCATTATCCTCTCGCTGAAAGAGAAAAACATTTATGTATGATATGGATTAATTTACATTATTATTTATATCATTGATATCACTAAGGATACTGAATACATTTTATTCAGATAGCAATAAAATATATTAAAATATCCTAAATACTGCCGACCATGAGCAAGGTCGCCGAGGATGACCTCCATCCTAGAAATAGTCAAGGAGAAGTCGGAAGTAGTCATCCCAGACCAGCAACTAGCGTTCAGAAGAGGATATACCACCGAACTCCATACCATCGAACTCTATACTTACGACAGAGTATGTCATGTTGGACTGCTGATCAAGATAATGGTCTACAGCTTCTCGGTTGCCATGGTCAACCCGCTTAAATCCTATCGACGAGGCCGGACTAAATATACCTACACCAAATCCAAGAGACTGACATTTGTTCTTTGTTTGCCTATAATACTTGTATGTGTTAAAATTGTATATTCACTCCTAGATACTGATAAACACTTAAATTGCGATCAGATGGTAATAACACGGACACATGAAAAATATTTGTGTTTAATTAGTTTTATTTTACTTTAGCCCCTTATAACTAGTTTTATGTTAGCACAACTTACTCTGTATGCATGACGTTGGTGACGTTTACAGATGGATCAAAATGTATGTTGGTACTGGGATATTGCTTTGGTGTAAAATGGTAATGGCATCCCTCAGTTGTAACAGGCTTCTCGGGAAAGGTCAAATCACCAGACGCTATTAAAGTTTGTGCCCGAAGGCATAACCAAGACATGAATATCAAAGATGTTGTACCACCAATGAGAGCCCCCTGAAAAATATTCTGTAATAGTACATAGTCCATAATTATGATCGAATATAGACGTTGGTTGAATATGAAAATATACGTAATTTTACGAAGAAAGGTGTACTGCATGGGTCGAGATATAAACGGTGAAAATAGGTAAGGTCAAAGTCAGCTAAGAAAATCCCTGGAACTTCTGCTGATTTAAGTTAGTCAGATGCAACAGCACACACAGACACACACAAAGTAATAGAAACACAACAATATGATCAAAACACGGTAAAATATATAAAAAACGCTCAATTAAAACTGGCCATTCTCAAAATATTAGATGATGAAATGACAGTAAAGATAGCGATCGTGACAAGAAACAGAGTTTAATTTTTTGTCAAAATTTGACACCGTTTCTTAAAATCGTATTGTTGTCTCTCAAAATCAAATTTAGTATGTAGGTAGGTAGGTAGGTGGTCAACCGATTTCAATAAGGATATAACAACCAGAAATGAGGCGAGCAATTTGGCAAATAATATAAAAAAATAATTTTTGGTTTGTCTTGTTTTCTGGTACGACATCATAAATAGAGTTAATTCGGAAAGCAAACTATTGCAAAATAAACAGCTGGATGTTTTGGAGGCATATCAGTTACTCAATAGACTTTCCAAATAGGTACTTTAAAGATTCTCGATGTGATGTTTTCTTTAAAAGACTATTAGTGGATGCCCCAGAATTAGCAGAGGAACTCGAAATTGAGGCAAAATGTGTTGAGGCGGCAAGGGCTAAACCAAAGAGAAAGACAAAACAATTCGATTATCAACACGTAGATGAGATAATTGATACAGAGCAAAGATTTACAGTCGATTTTTTTTATTTAGTTTCAGACAAAATCATTAATTCCGTTACTGGGAATTAACATATATAATGTTATGTCTATGGAGGATGATGATCTTCTGAAATATTGTATTACTTTGCAAGAGTACTTAACCGACGCGAAGACGGAAACATGATTAGAACATAAGAATTGTGTGTACATCTTACACAAAATTTAATGCCGAATATTGTAATTGCTAATTTGTAAAAGCCACTTGACCCAAAACGAGAAGCAATACTGATACAAGACTGAGTGCATAATGTAGCGTGAACATTTTTATAATAGTTGTATGAACCAGAAGGCTTTATTTTCAAAATATTTCTAATTATAAAACATTGTTAATAACATATGCAAGTGGCCACTCACTTTATCCCATCTGTTGGGGCAAAATGTCCACCCACATATTAGAGTAATGTGATCATGATAAAAATAATACCTACATACCTAAATAATGTACCTAAATACCTAATAATACCTAAATAATGTCATATTTAACCAGCATTTTATTATTTATTTTAATCACACAACAAAAGTAGGTAAAATTTAATCATTATCTTTACATGTTTCGCATAAAAATATTTCATAATCTTCATCGGATCCAGCACATTCTTCATGGGCCCATCTTTTGCACGTCAAACAGCATATCTAACTCTCCCCTTTTTTGGAATTTGATAATCGACTTGTGCAGTAGATAAGACAGTCAGCATCCTCCTCCGTATCATCGTCACTGCTGCTTAAATCTTCTCTAACAGCTATAACAAGGGTTTTTAATTTCTTCTGTTGAGACTTGTTTTTAGCTTTTTCCCAACCAAAAACTTGTTTCTTAACTTGAGCCGCCTTTTTGATTTCTCAGCCACTTCCAGGTATATTTTTGTATCGACTAGCTGTGTTGATTGCGTTGGAACCCCGATTTTTAGTGTTTTGTTGTGTTTCCCTTTTACATTTTGGAATTGGAATAATGTGTTTTGGGTCTATGTATCCTAACCTCGGGGTGCTTGGTTCACTATTTTGGATATCATGCATAATTTGCAGATTTAACTGTTTGTTAAGGAGCCTAATTTAATTTCCCGCAGCATTTTCTTTGTTGTCTAAATCCATATCATCTTCATGTTGATAAAATCCAAGTTTTTTGTGTTTGTAACATGCCCGTCCAATATTAACAAGCACGGATCATCATCTGTAGGTTTTGCACGTCTCAAAAATGTTATATACAGGAGAAATAAGTCCCAGGTGGAACTCCATCCTGCAACTCTTCCTTCATCCTCACTTTCGGGAAGATTATCAGTGGGGGAATAAATGAACCTCCAGAAGACATGCATACGACAACTGTTGATAAAATACCACTCTCCGCGGATGTTAGGCTGCCCACTTGTTTTCTTCCTTTTAGAGCCAAAACTGTGCTTGATTGGATTTCACGATTGTAATCACTCTCTCGTCAACATTAAAAATTAACATAGGACTATAAGGAAATCAGTCAGTGCATTCGTATAAAAGGACAAAAAAATTATACATTAGGCTTATTGAAGGCTCTAGCATGAGCTGCTCTAGTGGCTTCGGGTGTGCGAAGTCTGATATCGGGATGTATTCGGGACAAACCTTTTAGCCAGTCTTCTTGTTTCTGTTAAAATTATGCTTCAAGTTATTTTTCTCAACTAACTGATATGCAAGTGATCTAATGTCCTTTTTTGTGAGACCATAAAATCGAGTTTCAAGTTCTTGGCAGCATATCCAATTTCCATTTCTCGATTCCAGGTGAAAATAGGGCAGATTGCACCTAAAATTTTTATATTCTCTTTTGCATACTTGTTTTTATCCAGAACTCTTCTTTTAAGAGTATTTTGTAATATTATTACAAGTTTTACTGGCTGTCTGGTATGGCATAGCGATAGGATCCCATGATCCGTGCTGTGACGTTCTATTATACTTCCTCGGCTTTTCTGAAAATGAATTAAAAACACTACGTGGCTACTTTACCACACCTTGCAGTTTTTTACAAAGTCCATAACCTACAAAATGTGAACTCATATATTGTTTAATTATATTACATGGATACATACCTTATACTATATATTACGTCTCAGCAAAAACATAACAGTCTCTCAACAATTAAAATTAATACTGTCAGCACCGTGCGTAATATTATATCAGCCTAACCGAAAAACATAAATATTGCAATATCGTATGTCATGTAACTGTTCCATGATTCTCAGTGCTTTTAAAGGGTGTCTCAACAACAAATACATCCTGCTGGATGATTTCAATTGCCTGCACGGTGCGTGGAACGTATTCAACCCCACTGAAAATACTTCAGGCATTTTTCTATATAAATACTCGCCACAGAACCCACGTATTAATATCATAACACTACACTGGCCCACGAGACCAAGTTCAAAGAATATCCTATCGAACCCTAAGCCAGAAAGCATCGGGAAACAAACTCATATCCCACCCACGTCCTCGCTTAAATTTAATAACATAGAGAAAGAAATCAAACCCGGAGAAATTATTATAGAAGCAAAAACCCTAAATACATCCCAATTACCCAAAAACTGACAGCAACAATCAGAAAAGAAATAAGAAAATTCAGAGATTTAAAAATCAGAAAAACCCCCACCTCCCACCCTAACGAGCCTTATCATCTACCCAGGCGCTTCACGCATTCAATACCCTCCATACCAACATCAGCCCGTGGTGCTGATCAGACATATGCGGAGAAGGCCGAGTGCTTTTCACAGATATTCGCTAATCAATTTAAGCCAAACCTGATTGAGATAAAAAACGGCAGCAAAACTCTAACGTTCATTGACGAACTCAATAGAATACAGTTAATAAGCACAAACTGTTCCGTATACTTCATGCCAAATGAAGTATACGAAGTCATTAATGCCACGAATAAGAGAAAAGCACCCAGCTACAATATTCCCAACTACGCTCTGAAACATCTGCCACACCTCGCAATCAAATTCCTCACGAACCTGTATAATTCCTGCCTTAGATTTACCCAATATCCTACATATTGGAAAACAGCTAAGGTCATTCCTATCTATAAAATCAACAAATCGATGCCACTTGCTATCGCCCCATAAACCTACTGCCCTCGATAGCCAAGTTATTAGATACCATAATCCATTCCTGAGTAATAGAGTTTGCTCAGGCACATATTGTCATGAGCGAATTCCAATACGGATTCCAACCACAACATTCCACTGAACAACAGCTGTTCCACTGAACCGCATCTGCGAGGTCATCACCGCCAACCTAAATCCAGGTCGCTATACAGGGGCTTGTCTCCCTAGACCTCGAGAAAGCTTTCGACAAAGCGTCCTGGACTGCTATACAAGCTGCAGGTCGCGATATTTTCGATTCGTATCATAAAAATCATACAATCGTACACATCAAGTCGCCAGTTCGTAGTTGCAGTCAATGAAGATAGCTCACAACACTGCCTGATGTATTCTGGTGTCCCACAGGAATCCCCCCTCGGCCCAACCCTTTTGAATTTATATATTATTAACATACCTATACCGACGGACCACAGAACAAACATTGTTAACTATTACATAAACTGAAGGCTATTATTAAATGAGGCAAAGACGCAGGCGGTTGTTTTTACTCGGAAGGCACCAGTGCTCCACATACTTAACACTAAATAATGTAAATGTCCAAAATAAAACAGCGCTCAAATACCTAGGAGTCACAATCGGCAGAAGATTCACCCTCAGCCAGCACTTAGAACTAACAATTTAAAAAAGCCAAATGGAAAACAAGCAAAATTTATTCAATTTACAGAAAACGTCTCCATGAAAACAGGGCGCTTATATATAAATTTGGTATTCATTCATATCGGATACCAAAAAGAAAAAGTTATAAGTTCAACAATACAAAAACTTAAGAGCCATAGTCAAAACAACCAGAACACCAAATTTACCGCCAAAAACAACACTAATACACAACATAACAGCCACCCCAACCATAGACACATTTATAGAACAAACCATCATACCAAAATTCATAAAAAAGCTGAACGTCCACACAAGCCCTACCATCAGAATGTCAATGACACCAGTTGTTAAAAATCCCCCAAAATTCCCATCACTTAATTATGTTTACACACACTGACCCCCCGTCACTAATATATTTGAAAAAATAGAAAAGCAATAAAAAACATAAAATCAGAAAGTAAAAACAACAGCAAAAATTATTAAAAAATAGACTTTAAAAACTAAAGCAGGAAAATAGAAAACCAGAATAATTACAAACGAAGCAAATGAGGTGTATTCAATTCAAATGAGGCGAGGTGTATTCAAATGGCTATTTGAATAAACCTCGCACCTGAAAGTAAGCATTCGCAGCTTGGAATGTAATAGTTATTTAAATTCCAAGCTGCGATTAGTTTTAAGTGCGAGATGTATTTAAATACCTTCGAGCACCTAAAAGGGATTTTGCAGCGTGTAATGTATTAAACTTTTCATTCTTCCGTCGGTTTTATAATATAAAACACAATTCGAATGTAGCATGTTTTACTTTCGCTATGCCTATTTAAAACAGAAAAGTATACTTTCGTAGGGAGGAGATTTAAAATAATTATTTTATTAAAAATCAGGGTCAGGACGCAAAAATGCCTTACTGTGCAGCAGTAAACTCTGCATAAAGAAATGTTTAATTTAACGTTTTTCCCGAGCCCCAGCAAGGAGAAAATTATCAAAACGAGAAGAGATCAATGGAAACTGACAGATTTTTCGTGTTTTTGTGAGGTAGAAATATTTTATGTGCAGTTTATTTTTATAATTAAGTACCTATATATTAATTTGGGTGGTATGAATAAAAAGAAGTACGTGCTAGTATATTATGAAGTCTCAGCATTTTCTATTTAGTATTTACTGCAAACTAAGGAAGTACATTTTAATAGCTAGGTGTCGGTAGCTAGCTAGCTAGCTAGTGAGGATGCGTATGACCGTTTTCTTTATTCCTGCTGCTCGCTGCTCGTGATAAATAGTCAAACCAAACAATTACAATGCAGGAACAGTAAATTGCATTTATAAAGGTTCATTAATAAATATATTTCGTAATATTACGAATGATTTCTACAACAGTCGTCTTCGTGACAACCGTTTTTCGATATCCGTATTTTTGTTTAAATATTTTCTTACATATTTCTATAGTTACGAAAACGAGATCGATTTGTTCCTTTATTAACGCAATTCAGGTAAGCCTCAACATGGCGGCGGGGGCGTAGCCTATTGTCCTGTTGTAGCTACTGTCTCTATATAGTCACTGCAGCACAGGGAAGCCAAACGTCCAGGCACGGCACTGACCGGTTGAACGGTTTATGTTAAATAAATAAATAAATAAATCCCTTATTACAAACCTTTGAGTTCACCCAAGGAAGTAGTATGCCCATGGTGAATATTCCCAAGGATGGACCACTAGCAATAGCTCCTATACTCATTGTTAACTATGACAAGACAGAGCCTCTTTTACTTAGATATATTAGTTTATTTACACAATTTTCTTAATTTTACCTTTGGTTACAGTTACTATGTTTCCATGGGGGGTTTTGAAAACGTTCTTGATATTGAACCCAAAAATGTTTCCATGAAGTAGTTTGGATTCGAAATCAAATCGATTTGAATCCAGTTATAAAAACGACATGCGACAAATATCCGTTCACTTTTATGTCAAACTACTCATAACCTAAAAATCGCTCTTTTTTTTCTAATCAAAAGCAATTACAAAGCAAAACCAAACCGAAACGACTGTATACAACGACAGCATGAGTAAAGTTTGGTTAAAGGACACCTGAACTATCCATTTTTTCAAAAAAGCGCGGCAAAGTAGCACATTGTTCGTTCAGTATTATACTGGTTCCAAGCATAAAATTGCACTTTCAACATCGTCACGATACCAGAATTTGCAGTATCGACCTTGAGCTTGAGACTAATCGATTTCAGTACCCATTTTAAATTGTTTATTTGTTACTCATTTGTAAACATTTGTAAATTTATCAAAACACCATATTAATCAGTAAAATTTATTTTTACAAGCTACTAGTGAAATTTTTGAAGGTTAACTGTCAATTTTACAAGTTAGTAGAATTATTTACATTAGAGAATTCTTTGTATGAGAATTTTAATTGTATCATATATGATAAATATTATGGTACAACTGTCATTTCCGGTAATACAAAAATTGGACGATGAAGTTTCAACCGAACCATCAAAGCTTACTGCAAATTATTGAGATTATTTTGTAAACGAAATTTGAATATCTATCTCATATATTTACAAATGATTAACAAATAAAATATACTTATAACAATACAGGCAAGGTACCGATTTTTTCTGCTTGTATATAAACCCGCTCTAGTACTGTTATATACTACGTTATAAAGGGTCCGCCAATAAGCGCGCTCGATCTTTAAAATGAAATAAAGCAAGTTGTGTGAGAGGTATAAATGAAATTTATTTTTTGTTTGAAAGAGTATTCGAAGGCATTATGTATGGAAAATAATATCGGTCAAATGTTCACCTCGGCTTCGCTGGGTGGCGCGCATACGAGAAGTCCAATTTTCAATGACTCTGGAGCACAAATCGGGCTGTATTTCATCGATGGCGTGGCGTATGTTGACTTTGAGGGCATCAGTGTTTTGTGGTTGGTTTGCGTAGACCTGTGATTTAAGAAAACCCCACAAGAAATAGTCTAGTGGGGTTAAATCGCACGATCTCGGTGGCCAGTTGATGTCGCCTCCGCGCGAGATAACCATTCCTCCGAAGCGCTCGTGCAGAAGATCCATTGTGGCGCGCGCTGTGTGGCTCGTAGCGCCGTCCTGCTGAAACCACATATCCTCGACATCCATATTGTCGATTTCATGCCAGAAAAAGTTCGTTATCATGGATCTGTATCGTTCGCCGTTTACCGTGATGGACACACCATCGTCGTTCTCGAAGAAATACGGCCCGATGATGCCTCCGGCCCAAAATCCACACCAAACAGTTACCTTTGCTGGATGCATTGCGACCTGGTGGACCTCCTGTGGATTGTTCTCGGCCCAATAACGGCAATTCTGCTTGTTGACATTCCCATTTAACCAAAAATGTGCCTCATCGCTGAAGATGATTTTGCGACCAAAATCGGGGTCGACTTCCAACTGCTCTAAAGCCCAATCAGCGAAGATACGGCGCTGTCTATGGTCGTTTATTTTGAGCTCTTGTGTCAGCTGGATCTTGTACGGATGCATGCCCAAATCCAGATGCAAGATTCGGCGAAGTGATGTTTCCGAAAGGCGGAGTTCCTGTGCGCGACGTGAAATTGACTATCGCGGATTTTCACGCACACTATCGCGCACAGCGGCGACATTCTGGGCAGATCGGACGTTTCGACGACGCGTCGGTGTTGGCTGATTGTTCACCGAACCGGTTGCCTCGAATTTGTTAATCAAACGACGGATAGTCGACTCAGCAGGACGATCAATTGCACCGTAAAATTGGCGGAGCGCGCGGAACGTTGCTCGAACCGATGAATGATTTTCGTAATAAGTTTTAATGATTTGCACATGTTGCTCGCGGCTGAATTGGTTCATGGTGATTTGTGAAGATACACTGAATAATAACAACTACGTTTGCCAACTCTACCACAAACAACATGGCCGCCATGAGCTGTCAAAGATCGAGCGTCCCTATTGGCGGACCATTTATAATATGGCAGTATTCAATCCGAATACCTTGTTCATTAGATTTAAATCCCTCATAGAAACATTGTAATTTACCATAAGCATCACGTTTACTATAAGCAGTGAATAAGTTACCTGTAGCACAGCTCCTAATTTTTCGACGACATACACCAATCCGACACATATAACTCCAACAATGATAACAGTAAATATCATCAACAAATACGTTTGCTTTTCAGATAACTGCTTTTTGGTGAATGGTTTATAAAAATCTTCTAGAACTACAGCAGCCATAGCATTTAATCCTGTAGATAAGGAACTGAAAAGGAGATTATCAATAATGACAATGGTTAATGACATGTGATAAATATGAAAAGTTAGTCAGGCGTAAATTGAAGTTGCAGTTTGTTAATTTTTGGTAAATTATTATCGAGAAATGGCAGATTAATATGTAATATAACGCATTACAATATCTACTAGTGCAATATCGTATAGTATTGGTTGTTAGCCTGATCAAATGAGAGTTTTTCGGTAACATGAGTCCGGTAGAAGGTTTCTCAACGGAATTATATGTTTTTTGGGGTGCTGAACACGAATCTGGTTTGCTAACTCGTACCAATACCGGCTCAGGTCGAAAATAGCAAAAGAACTTGATGTTTACGGAACTTTTCAGGCTCATATGTTGCAAACGACGCATCGCATGGAAAATATCACTGTATTCAAAATTGAAGAGAATTAAATTCTGCGTCAAATGCCTTTCTAACTTCCAAATTAGAATTTATAAGGTCTTTTTTGCACCTTTTTGAAAACTGCAGTAACTCACTTCGATGAGCAACGACCTCGATGAGCAAGAAGACGACCCATCGTTTGCTGCACCACAGTCAGAGACTTCAAAAGGTAATTTATGCATTACACAATACACAGTACAGACACAATACACAATACACAATACAGTTACAACACAATAACTGGATGACATTGCTTTCAGTTAAATAATATCCATCACAGCTTGCCACTCCGAGTGCTGAAGTGCCTGAGCCTGGACCTTCATCGTCCATTGAACATCTTACGCTCTGACCGACCGGCAGTAGATGAATTAGTGATTACATCTTATTATTCTCTCTCTTTAGAATATTTAAGATATGGTCCATCTGCCATCTGCGCTCATTTGTTACTAATTGTTGATGACATCAAAAGTAAATTTTTGGCCCTTAACGAAGTGCACTTCTTAAGTGATGGGCATCCAGTGCATCCAGTATAAAAACAAATAAATGTTTTAAATGCTTGCATATTAAACGCCAACAACAGTAAGATGACATTATTTTGTAAGTCACCATGGCAAAGGGACATCGGCCAGCCACCATGGCGATGGCATCGGCGGATGTATTAAGAGAACTGATGATAATATTGTGGCTAGAGGAGAAAATATACCAAATTATGAGGCATTATTAGACAAGTTTAAAATTTTAGAAGGCATCAAAATTAGACCAATTGAGGAGTCTAAAATTTTATAATTCGATACCAGACTCCTAAAAACATTACCTTTGTTTAAAGCTACAATGAAGGTCCATGAAGCTATTTGGATAAAGACGGAATCACGTATAGTTCGTTTCAGACAACTCACTTGTAATTATTGCAGTGCAAGTAGGGTATGTATTCACTATAACTTGGGATACATTTTGTACGACGAAGAAAGTGGGAATACATCTAGTTTGTATGATGGAGAAATTGAAAATGTCGATAAGTAAAGTATCCTTTTTTATATTATTCACTTTTTACTTATTTGATGTTTAGTTTGTAATTAATACCTTAACTACATAATATAGATATGCACACAACTCTAATAGTACACTAGTAGCAATAACAAAAATATAAGAAAAAAATTATAATAAGCTGATATTTTCTGAATCAACAGTTGATAGGGGTAACAATACAGGATCGAAAAGTTACCTTCCCTAACTGGTGAGCTTCATCCCTTTTTCACCCTTATAATGACACCGCGCTGGTTTTTCAATAATATCTTGAAAATGTAATATTCTACGGCAAAAATAGAGTTATTAAAAAATATTAAGACTTAAATATTCTATAAAACATATCCTATAAGTCGTTTGCAGATTATCAAGGGTTTTCTACGGCATGTTAATCGACGGCAAAGTTAGGGGTAGGTAACAAAAACGCCTTTGGATGGTAACACAATATTTATCCAGCCTTATCTACTAATATTTTGTACCATTCGGTTTCAACAACTTTTTATAAATTATATAGAATTTAACAAGAACCAAAAATAGTAGTTAGAGATTTCGGAACCAAACTCGTTTCCACACCACCCAGGAAGTAGAGTTTGTCGGAGCGTTTTTTTTATGTGGTTTCCCCTTGTGGCCTAATACACTAAAGGCATTTATTCTTGCTCAAATTTAATTGCGTCGGTCCGTTCCGCATTAAAGTATCCTTGTCCGTGACAGTCCATACACATAACCGAATATTTTAAAGCAACCATGAAATATCCGCATCGCTTTCCGCAGCCCTTTTTACAGGCACACGAAATTAACTCTAAACTTGATAAGGAAGCTGGTCCTTCAGTAGTAAAAACAGGTATTAAAATATCATCTGATTTCTTATCTTATCTGATCCCCATTCTTCTGGTTCTAAAGCAGAGCTTCCATGCCAAGCCTGAATTTGGTGGTAAACCCGCAACGAATGTTGTAACAAAGCTGCAAACGTCGGGGGTAGCCTTGCCAAAGTAACCGTTTCACTAGAATTGCCAACGGAGGTATTAAACAGAACATACCTCTAATGATTTCTCTAATGATGTTTAATTTTTTTGTGCTTTATATAGTGCCAGAGTAAATATTTTCCGAGCCTTATTCCGAGTAATATTCTGTCTTGTAGCATTTGGTTAGTTAAAGGTTTTAACAACTTCTTGTAAATTTCTTTCTGAGTTTAATAAATTAATAGTTTGGAGTTTGCCTTTTCCTAAAAAGCAGACCTTGTGTCACTACCCCTAAATGCATGAGCAAAATGAACTGTTTCTCTTGAGTTCGTAAGGACATTTGACAACTGTAAATCTTTAGAACTATAAATTCGTGCTTTTATATTACCTTGGGCCTCCCTTAGTAGTCTAATATCCTTTTCAGTTGGCGTCAGGGCAATAATTAAGGTAAGGAGATCGACATATTGTCATACAATTACGACCGTTCCTGATCTAAAACCTTTTTGTATAACAGTTTGAACTACTGATGCTGATACAGTTACAGCATCATCATCCGCGGTTATAGTTTCTATCTCTTCATTTTGAAAGGTCTGAACAAGTTCTGAAATCAATTGTTCTTTGTTGGCAAGATTGCTCAATAATTTTCCTTTAGGGTCTGTAATTGGCGTAGTTTGGTCAAAAATAACTTGGTAGATGTGCTTGTTAAAATTCTCTATTGACATTCAATACCTGTGTTTTCATATACACATTTGTGTTCGTAGGATTATTACCATAACCATCGAAAATAATTGTGACATTTTTCCCATAATGCATTTTAACAAATGTAACGTATGTGCTGTAAATCTCCTTAAATATGCTCTGACTCGGCCATACAACATGATGAATTAGATCTCCGCCATCAATTACATACTCACAGTTGGCCACATTAATTGGACGTTCTGGTACGGATTTGAAAATTTGATACAATGATGACTTTTTGGTTTTTCTCATCAGTCCTCTTTCATCAAATATAGATAAAGACACAGCCGTAAGTTCACGGCAAAAGGCATAGGCAGGTCAAAATAACATCTCTCTCTCTCTTTCTCTCTCTAGCATGTGTAAATTAGGCGGTTATGATTGTGTTGGCATTTGAAATATTATCCGGCTGCGTTGTATTCGATTAAGTACCGTATTCAATATAATGAGGCTTTCATTTTTGTTTAACCCTATAGTTTACGATTTAATAACATAAAAAGTATCAGAAAAAGCGCTACATACTATAGAACCTTTTTTGTAGAGAATTTATTACAAACCTTTTTCTATACTTATGTTTTTTCCGTAAGATAAAGCGTTTAAAAGATATTGTAAAAAAACAGTGCGGTGTCCTTAAAGGGGGTGAGATAGGGATGAAGCTTACCGCTTAGGGGTGGGAACTTTTATGATATGTATTCTTACACACATAAGCTAACTATCCTAGAAATTTCAACTTCTTATAATTTTTCTTCTATTCCGCATAGATTTGACTAATTTCCGTGTATTATAAGATATAAAGATGTTTATGGATCTGATACGGATAGTTCTAAAGGAAATGAACTTCGAAAATAATTGGCAACTTTATCAACAGAAAATTTGTCCCATCATCAAAATGACTCAGTTAGTCCCGACGACGATTTACCACGTTCAAAATTAGTTAATACTGTTTCCCTAAAAATAGGCGGCTATGTCTTGGTAAAAATTTGCGGGAAAAAACAATTTCATAATAATATAGCAGTAGTAAAATTTATTGAATATGAAAATGAATACATTGTAATCGGCTTCCGAAAATCAAGTGAAAGAAATTTTTTCAAATGTCACAGATTATGGCCTAGTGTCCAATAACGATATAGTGTCTGTTTTGAACAAGCCCCTAATTAAACGAGGCCAACATTTTCTTAATTATCCTTGTGTTAACAATTTACATTAGTTAGATTTCTTATTTGTAGCTTCGACCATGTGTTGTATTTCTTTTTTTCTTGTTTTGGTGTCTAAAGTTTTCTTTACTAATGTTTACATAGCAGAAATAAAATACATGTAATTAAACAAATATATTTTTCTATTTATATTATTCCAAAATTTATTTCTCACTTCCCTATCGCCGTTCTCACCTCCGTGGGAGTATATTTTACAGAATGCCGTTATTTTTCTTAAATATTTGATTACATTTATGGCCACCCTTTTGAGTTACATCATTATATCACAGTAAACACGAAAATTGATGAAAATAAAAATGAGTTTCCCTTTTTTTTAAAAAAAAATGGTCATTATAATATTACTTTTCTGGGCGAATCACCCTTATACCTATAACCATAGCAACATAATAACTAAAATTAATGAACTACGTATTTGTCATACAACATTTTAGATACAACACATTTTGAAAATGCAGTTACTGAATTCCGTGAATATTATGTTTCAATATCTGTCAATTATTATCTTTGATAAATCCTCTGAATAAGTAAAAAGATTGATTAAACTTCCGTTGTAAATTAGGGAGGCACTTCCATATAATAATAAGTTATGAAATCGATCGTCTAATTTACGTCAGAATATCAGAATATCAATAATACTATTTTACAATTTACTTAACCTCATAATAATATCATTCTGAAATAGATTTTATCTATTGCAAATTGATTTATAGCTACAAATTGTATTCTCCGAAATGTGGCATTTTGAATTTGAGTGTTGTGGAAGATCGTATCTACACTTTCTGTATTGTGGCAGTGGCACACATAATTTAGATTCAATCGCTGAGAAGTTGAAATCATCAATCAATAAATTAATCAGGAACATCCACGATAACCCTTTTTGAAACACAAATAAAATGTGTTAATTTTCTTAAGCATAAATTCTCTCATGTGTTGTGACATTTTTTCAAATATTTTTCACATGTTGTGTTGTGAGTTAAATATTTTTTCCAATTATTCATAGGAGAGCTATGAAAAATAATGAATGGATAATAAAACATAGTACCTATAGTGTTTTCGATTGATATGCAAACTAATGTAATGCGGTGCTCCTTGGCGCGCGCAATTATCCTAATATATGAAATAAAATAAAAAACAATAATCTTATGAATTTCAATGGCGGAAAGGGCAAATTAAAGACTGGCCGGAAGACAAAAACTTTGAATACGACGATTCGCTACTTAAAGCTCAATTGTTGACAATGAGGTAACGATTTCCAGCTTTCAAGAAGTATGTAGTGGTTGAAATGGCCAAGGCAAGAGGAATGGAGGTAATTTGATTGCCTCCATATCACTGCGAACTGACGCCAATTGAGCTTATTTGGGCGCAAATAAAAGGGAAAGTTGCTAGAGAAAATACAACATTTAAGTTAGCTGATGTGAAAAAACTTCTCAGTGGTGTAATCAAAGAAGTAAATGCGGCCAACTGGATAAAATGTATAGACCATGTGAAGAAGGTGGAATCAAGAATGTGGGTTCTCAATTTTATAATGGATATTCCGGATACTCCCATTGAACCAGTCATAATAAATGTAAATGAAGACAGTAGTGAAAGTGACTTATATTCTGATAGTGAATAGTGATATGAATTTCTGATGTGAGTTTTTGTGAAGAGTACTACTAATAAGTGACAGTTAAAAATACCAATGTGAGTGTAACTATATGTGCAAATAATAACATATCCCGCAAATTGGTGAGTTAATTTGTTATAAATTTTACTAAGTCTTACATATACTAATAATAAGTAACATAACCATGTTCTATCCCGGCAAGGGGCGCTCTTACCTCCCCGTGGTTCTTGCTGGGCAATAGCAATATAATTTCTTTCTTTTATTTTAAATTGTTATTGGCTAAATTGAGCACTAAGTTGTACACGCAGCATGCACAATTTTTTCAGTATATTTCAAATACATTCAAAACTAAATAATTTTTTGTCTTAAAATTTTGCACATACCTATATTAATATGACATAATAAGACATCTTTTGAAGTCACTTCAGCTTGGTTGTGCATGATGATACGCCACTGAGCAGTAAAGCCAGTATATATGTGTCCTAGAGTAAATATATGCATAATAAATAGACCGGGAGACGATAAAAGTTTATTTTCCCTGATTTCACTCAGCATGTAGTTTGGACGAGTGAAAGTGTACCGGGTACCTTATGATAACAAAGAAAAGCGGATACTAGCCCGCTTGAAGCTTTCCGGTCATATGGAAAATTGCATTTTCAACTTTTTGTACACTTGCAGAAAACTAGTGTTTTTCTCTGATAATAAAATGATTGCCCTAAAATTATATGGGTTTTACAAGACGAACTTTCATTCTTTTCTAGTTGATGAAAAGCAGCTGAAAACGCGGAAAATTTAATTTTTTTATTGCAAGTTCACGTAACCATTAGAGCCCTTTGGAACCATGCAAATCGCATGCCTATTATTATAAGACTTTAAATTAGTTTCAACTTTCTTTTGGTAATGGTATAATGGATTTTTTATACTACAAAAAAATATGTGATTCTAGGTTGGATTCTAAGAAATATCCGCAACACGGTACATAAGTACTACATTGAACAATATATTAAAGCAAAAATTCATTATATTTTAATTATATCATTATATATATCATTATATATTAATTATATCATTACTGTTAATTTGAAATTTTAATTTTTCATCAATGAAAAATTAAAATTTCATCTAGGAAAGTGGAACTCAAATAATACATGTCCAGTCAAAGTATGCCTAATGGCTAAAAATATTAAAACGTCTATATTACATAAGAAAAATAGCCTGAAAGGTACAAAGATATATATGTAAATGAAGATTTACCTTTGGAATTAAGACTACAACACAAAGAAAACAGATTACAAAATACTAACAAGAAGAAACTCTTACTACAGGAGTAACTGATGAACTTATCCCTCAAATCATTATCATTCAATTCGGTTTCCTTTAAGCCATGAGCTATTAAATTATTTTTATTGACAGTACGGTATAGTACATTTATTATTTGCTGCTCCTTTTTCACAACGGATTCCAGTTCTTTGTATTTTTCTTACGTTTCTAAACATATTGTTTTAAAATTTTCAATTTTACAATGAAGGTTGAGCTCTACTGCGTCAATGCGAAAGAGAATTAATTCTATCTAATTTTGCTCCCATTATTTAACTTATTCCATAAGTGGGTTGAACAATTTCTTGTTAAAATATAAATTCTTGTGGTTAGTATTTCCAGAAGCAGAAACTGATAGCACTCTGTATTCTGCTATTTTTTTAATAAGAACAAGTTCACAATGTTTATACTTCTAATAAATAGATGCCCGCAGCATATCAGACTTAGTTTTAAAGTTTCTATAAAGAAGCAAAACACATATGCACAAAAACATGCCAGAAAAACTGACTGTTAAATTGTCTATTTATTTGTTCTGTAGAATCTTATATGGATTATCACAATATTAATTAATACAGTATACTCACTTCTTACTGATTTGTTGTTATATAGCACAAGCACATATTAAACTAACTATAACCAAAAATTTGCATATTAATTTGCACTTGTTTGGCTGTTATCAGATAGTGATTGCAGAGCTACACAAAAGTATAACCTTCCTTGTTAACACTTGTACTAACCTGTGTGATCTCGTATCATTATATAGTTAAATCATTAAGGAGAAATTAAACAAGACTCACTATTTTAATGTTACACATTTGTATATATTAAAGCTGAAGTATATTAAAATTCCTTCGCTCTCTTGGAGCTCTTCATAATGATCATTTATCTACTTAAAACTATTCACATTTAAATTTCTCATTGATGGGAAGATTTAAAATCAAAATGTGTATAAGAACTTGTATTATTTATATAAGTATATACACTGGCGGACAAAATTTTGGAATACATTATCATCTTTCTTTAGTATTTTCTTCTTTCTTCTTTTAGATTACTTTCTTTGAGTCTTCTTATTACTGTCTTAGCACTAACTTCAACATCATGGACGGCACTTAGTTATGCCTGAAGGGTTGTGCTGGTAACAAATCGTTCTCGCAGAGCGCGAACTCTAATAAAACGATCTTAAATCGCTGTCGTAACACAAGGTCTTTCTTGTCCTCGCCGCCTGTTGTAACTCTGTGTTTCTCGAAACCGCTGTACGACTCTTGATATGGTTGAAAAAGAAACAAACTCCTATTATATAAGCTACTACCCGCATACTCAACCCTTCATTTATTAATGTCACTGCTTTAACACAATCATCATGGTTAAGATTTCTTCTACCTTGTTCCATATTCAAAACATAAATTCTGTATATCTACGTTTCGACAACTTATTAATTTTCATTGTTTTTAGTCTAAGCCTACTTTAAATTTTTTACCAGAGGCCAAAGCTTTCATAAACTTGAAAACACGATCATTTTAAAATCTCTATATTTTCATTAAAAATGGAGATATCAAAGCGAATAAAAAAAGGAAATGTTAAGAAAGCATTAGGCTGTGCAATAATCAATTATGGTTTACAGTATTTGAGTCTGATATGTCCCATAGTGTTTCAATGTTTGAGAAAAAACCATCGTCATTGGTACAGCCTGTATGTATGTAATTTTTTGATTAAACAACAAATTTAAAAAGTTCAGCCAATTCGCTACAAAATTTCCTACAATTTACAAAAAATATGATCTAAATTAGTCGGTGGGCTCAAAAACATATGTATTCCAAAGTTGGACAAAATTTTTTGTGTTCGTTAATTTTGTCCACCAGTGCGGGTTACTTGCGGCCAGTTACTTGCGGGTATTTTAAATGCCCCGTTTATATCCCGGAATGTACATAAATAAATGAAAAAAATACCTCAAAGCTGCACCAAAAATTCCTGCCACAAACACTCCCGGTAGTCCCGGCATGTCTCCTAGAATTTCCATTACCAACAGAGGTAAGAGCTGGTCCTTTTCTCGTGCTAACTAAAATATATCAGTATATACTTGCATGTGTTTATTAATTATAGTCATATCACCTACCATCGTCGTCAGTGGATCACATTTGTAGAATATGGCATAGATGAGCATACCACAGTAAGAGCATAGACAGACAACAAAAAACATTCCGAAGAAGAAAATCCACAGAGCCCTAATAATTGAACAAGAATTGTTGTGTAAATATGGCTAAAATCGCTAAAATCACAAACTAACGGCTAGTTCTGATTTTTTAATACTTATGTTCTTAGCTTCGAAATACCTGTGCTAACTACGCAACAATCGAAAAGCCGCGATTTTCGCATATTTTTTTTGGCTTTTCACTATATATCCTAAACTATGCGTAATAAAACATAAAGTAGATTAACAATTTGCTACAATTTGATACCAGAACCAGCTCTGTAGGTACAATACTTACCAAGATACATCCCTCCAAAAATTGGCATTTTTTTCAGAAAAAAGTAAAATTTTAAGATTGTGTCAACTTTCGTCCCCGAAATCTCATTTAAAATACTCATTTTTCTTTAATTTAATCACGTAATCACTTAAGCAATTTAACCACGTAATCACGACGTCCGTAGGTCTGATAGTTTCCTCACAATACTTAATAATCCAAAAAATAACCAAGTATAACATATCTACATTTAAATTTTTTACACAACGCGAATTATTTTATTTCATATCTGTTTACTTAGACATATTTTAGTATAATGCGAAACATATACAGATTATACATGATAACCTGCAACACGGTGTAGTTACACAAAACGTAAGGCGCTATGGTTGTCTACAGTGCAACGATGTCATCGATGATTTATGATAGTGTCAACTATCATAAAAATTGCCCAGGAGAACAGTTGCTGGCCAACGACAGTAACACACGACGACTGATTGCTCTGATATACTCCGCCTTCCAAAGCCAGGGAATTGAAAGGTAGCAGGCAGTCGAGGATGCTGACTGTGAGATCGTCATAGTGGCACTTGAGAAGAGAACCTCTTGTCAGTCAGTAATCATTGGAGAGTATGTGGACTTCCTCGTCCTTCTCAATGGTTTGGGATCGGCCGTGAGGAACGTTTTTATCCAGAAAAGTGGCAGAGGTGACGCTGGCCCCTTACAATATCCGTTAACCTCATTCAATCGTCGGGATTTGGAAGTCCCACCAGGAATCGAGTTGTTTCTCTAGGACTTCACGGTGACACCGCCTCTTACTTTTTCAGGTATAGGAAGAACAAACTGTGGAGCGCCGTCCAGAAATACCCTCAACTCATCACCACAGCTGAAGTGTTCCTCCAACCTACTTACTTCTACCCACCAAACCATCGAAGTGCCTAGTAGCTCTATTTGGAAGAGACTACACTGAAAATGTAAAATTTTTGTGGAAACAGCCGCCTTCGCTTGCCTTGTTAACCTCACCCGTTTGCCTCCACATTCCACGTCTACCGTACTTACGTATCTGCCTAAAAAAAAGCCTCAAATGCTTGGCAGCTTCCGGCGTCTTCTGCCGAAACGTTGCTGTAATTCAGATTGCCGAAGGAGGAGAAGACGATGACGAACTATATTATTAATCGGCTAAATATATATTTCTTGTGGATATACGGGTTTATGGGTTTCACTTTTTGGAGGGCTGTATCTTGTTAGCTATTATAAATACAGAGCTAGTTCTAGTCTCAAATTGTAGTAAATTTAATTTAATTTAAAAACAGAACAACATGCTTTATGAAAAAATGCATGGTTTAGGAGATATAGTGAAAAAATCATCACTATTGGATATACACTACTGGTAGTGGTCCTAACAACATTAAAAAATCAAAAATAGCCGTTATATTGCGACTGGTCTGTAGTAATCACATTGAAAAACAAATTTGATTAAAATAAATCACTTTATGAAGTTGTAAGGAAGGTTACCTCTTAGTTTTCCCTTTTGTTATTAGTTGACCGATTTTTGCCAATTGAAATTGGTTGTTGGGTCTATTTTTTTCTGTGAGCTTTGATTTTTTCGTCGTTGCACAGCATGTTGGTATTTCCACATCAGGGCCCTCAGGTCACTCCAAGGTACTTAGCGTTGTTTTTGCACTGGATGTTTTCACCGTTCATGGCCACGAGACGTGACCTGCTAGCTATCCTATGCTTGCGAAACCTCTCGAAGAGTTCGGTTTCGTTCTTGTCAGTCTTGTCTCCATTCACCTTCTATCTGCTGTAACAATCCTCTACGAGATCTTGAAATCTATCATGCCATATCTGCCATCATCTGGAGGGAAAGTACCTACCTTAATATCAGGATGGTGTTTGTAATGGCCACTAGCGTAGCCACTCTTTTTCGGTGAAGCTTTCCTGAGAATCCGGTTTCTCGGGCAGGTGCCTTCTATGCGTTGAGGCGGGCCAGTATTCTGGTAATATCTTCTGGAGCAGCTGGCTGGATCTGGTTCACGTCTGGCATTCTTCGTATCCATGGAGTCCTTCTAGTCATTTCGTTCACGTGATCCTCGTCCGGCAGGTCGTGTCCTCTGCACTGCTATTCGACGTTATCGGTGAAAGCTTCCGCCTTCTCTTGTCGAGTGTAGAGGAGTCTCTTTCATCGTGTCGATCGGAGGCATCTGTTTTCTGGTGGTTCTCAAGGCTCTTTGGACTTTCTATATGCTCCTGGGAGTCTAAGGATTCCATATGAATTTGCCACATCTCGACTAGGTGGTCCCTTAGGGCTGATTTTTCTTTCCTGTTGAGCTGATTCAGACTGCGTGCTTATCTGGAGGATCGTGGTTCCTTAGAGCTCGTTTCTTCGATTCACCAGATTCTTGGTGTCCGTGTTCTCTGACGGTTTTCGTGATTTGTTGCGATATCTGGAATAGCACGAGATACCTCGAGAATAATACGAAAAAACATCAGTCACCTACTGAACTTACATAATTCTATTTATTTACATTGATTCTACGGGGCGAATAACCTTAAAACTAAGTTTTAATAATAAGAATCGATCAACTAATAACAAAAAAGAAAACTAGAATGTAAATTTCGTAACATTTTAGCAGCTAAAAAAGTGAACGAAAAAATTAAGGAAAGTTTTAATAAGTTTAAAGTTTCATAAGGTGTAAATTATATCATCGTTGATTAATTCAATTGATACATACCTCCTAGCAGATTGCAATGAAGGAAGAGCTAAATATCGCTGCATCATGTTCTGATTAATAGCTGTAGTTTGTAAGAAATATACAGATCCTCCAAATACCAAAGACCATATTGTATGTCGTGCAAGAGGATCTAAATCAAAACTGAATAAAATCATTATATATCGTAATCATAAACATAAAGCCATAATTTGTCTAATAAAATGATATTGGATTCATCAGTAAATTTAAATAGTTGATCTCTCTAGTATCGTATGTGGTTTTCATAATTGTATGTTCTAGCAAAAACCTGGTTACGATTAACTCACTGCAAAGCGCGCAAAATACTTAATAAGAACAAGTGCAGGTACATGTCGTCAGCATTTATGTTAGGCAAACAATGTTCCACATACTACTTTACGGGACTTTGGTTAACAGTTGATAGCAGTTTTTAATTATATGTTTAAATAATAAATTTTATTTTATTAGAAGTATAAGTTATACTTTATGTGACGATAGAGCAAGTTTAAATGCTTCTTCGTCCAACTTACATTTGTCAATGTAAGTCCCAAGTCAGTTTTAATATTTATATCTGAAGATGCTGCATGTTATATTTCTAGTTTTTTCAACATTTAAGAAGTTTATTAGCGTGAAACCAGAGTTTGTAATCTCATTCAGCACTTTTCGACTCTTAAGGTTAAGAAGAGCCAAGTTATCATAATCTATTATGACACTAAAAGTTGTTCGCTAGGTGAGTAGGCACTAAAAAGTCATAAAAAAATATTTGTACTTACTTAGGCCCTTCTATTCGATCACTATCCATGTTTCTCTGAATTACATTTACAATTCCACCAACGTCAATAGTACCCTTTATTACTACTAAAATCACAGCTGCAAACATAATTATGATTTGAAAAACGTCCGTCCACACAACACCTTTTAAACCACCCTAAAAAAGAAGATCTATCTAGAAGAATACGTTTCGTTTATAGTACCGGAAGCCCGTACATGTAAATACTAAATATTTGTTGTAAATGCAAAACATTCTAAAATTTTTTACCCTTTCAATAGTACCCTTTATTACTACTAAAATCACAGCTGCAAACATAATTATGATTTGAAAAACGTCCGTCCACACAACACCTTTTAAACCACCCTAAAAAAGAAGATCTATCTAGAAGAATACGTTTCGTTTATAGTACCGGAAGCCCGTAAATAAGTACTAAATATTTGTTGTAAATGCAAAACATTCTAAAATTTTTTTAAAATGTTTGTATTGCCTGTTTGTCTTTTTAAGACAGGAATGTTAAAGTAAGCTGGATTAAAAACGCCTCGGGCTGATCGACTTTGAATTTATAGTGTGCATGAGGTAAATGGAGCACTTTTATATTTCTTCATTATTAGATTCTGCATGAAAAGTTTATATCAAAATGGTACCCCACCTTATGACATTTTGTATATATTGTACGGTAAATATTTTGGACACTACCTTACCTCAAGGCGTAGGTAGACATGTGTCTAATAGGTAGACATGTGACATGTATAAAATGTGAGTGTTTCAGTATATGTATACTGTATACTGAAACACTCGCATTTTATTCGCCTAATATACAATTTTAATTTAATTTTTCAAATAGATGTTGAAAACCTTAGATAAGGCCAAGAAAGCCATTTTGCTATTCTCAACTATTATTTGCACAATTTTCTATCCGTAGAGTAAACAGATCTATTTGAAGTACCTGGGCCCCCAGCACAGGAGTCTTTGGAAAGTGCAGCGAGCCCTGAGGACCACCAGGAAACCGATGCCCTCAATCCATGGCGAGAGAGGACTCGTCTACATCCGACAAAAGAAGGATTCCGCTTTCGCTCATAGATTGTAGTCAATGCCAGTTATTTTTAATAACTCTTTTCACAGATTCTCAGGAAGCTTCCCCGGAAAGAAGCTTATAGAAGAAGATTCCTTCTATAGCCACACTAATGGCTATTACAAACTACATCCTGGGGCAAAGGTATTTCCCCTCCGGATAGAAGGAAGCAGGCGTAGTTTTCATCCCTAAACCAGGAAAGGACCACCTCGTTCCCCATAACTACATGGCAATCGTTCTGCTCTCAGCCATAAGGAAAATCGTCTAAACTAAAAGGTCATCGTGGATCGTAGACAACATCAAGGAAGAATACTGGGAACTAGAAGCCATCCCATACTTGCAGTTCGTTTTCAACAAGACGTGAACTTTCAACGGAGCTCCAAGTGCTCTGGGGGGGGGGAGGGGGTTGTAAGCAAAGGTCAACAGCATACGTCGCCATGAACGGCGTCAACATCCAGTGGGAGGAAAACGTCAAACGTGGCAACGAGTCGAGCGACGTGGAAGGACCACATAGAAGCCACGGGGAAGAAAACAAGGTTCACCCGGACTTATTTTATCCGATAATAGCCAGCAATAACAGGCCAAACATGCGGAAGAAGACGATCCTTATCAAGAGGATCCAAGCAGTGGAGAACAGAGTGCTTCGGATTGCAGTAGGCGCCCCATGGTACGTGATCAACGAGGTCATCCATAGAGAGCACGATAGATACCTTCCTTCGATTTTCGATACCCCAAGAATATACACAAGTCAGCCTCCATCCTCTTTAATACTTGATTGTAACAATATATTATGTTATATTTATAGTACCCGTCAGAAATATTTCATATTCGTATAAAACGACGTATAAGGAAAAAGTCGTAAAAGTTCGTATAAAAAGCATCGGATTATTGCCTCGTCTTAAGTAAAAACCGAGGCAAGGTTGGTTTGGTTTCTCTGAGGAGTGTAAGTATAGTAGCAACCATATGCTAAATTAACTATTTCGTGCTTCGTATTGCCCGCAGAATTTCACTGTTAACCCGACTCTTGTGATAGTTTATAGTAAACAATGTTTTGACCGTGGCAGAATAATTCTACTGTTTCGAGGCCATTGGAGAAGAATTATTGTGAAAATGCGGATCCTGATATTGAAAACGAACCTTCTATGAATTTGGTATAATCCCAGGTTGAATACGACGATTCAGATTTAGGCGGGGATTTAGAAGAAGGAACATCACAAAAAAAGAAAAATTTATTTTTGGACTATAATACCAAGCAAAACAAATTTGTATAAATGTGTAGAACAACTTAAAACAAAATCCTGTGCAAATAGGTGATAGCAAACCTACAGTGCCAAGAAAAGTGTCAAAGCTAACAGGTCCATTACAGTGCTTTGTCAGCTTGTAAAGAAAGGAAACAAAACAAGAAAAATAGATCTGATGTAAAAATAGATCTAGTAAGCAAACTTTTAAGAAATTTAATGTACGAAAAATGTAAAAACAATTAAGTTCCCACCAGAGAAATAATTCAAAAGACACCTTGTTCCGACAGAGCCTTAAACACATTATTCCGATAGCACTTTGTGACGGAGGCTAAAAAAAAGTCTAATCGTTAATTGGCGAATAGAATATTTAAAGAAAATAAAAGAATTTAGAGATAATGGAAAACAGATTTATTGTTTGGACGAAACCTGGTATGACACCCACGATACTGTCAAAAAAGGTTGGACTGATTTGTCTAGCAGATGTCAGCTAAAAGATGTATCTCCAAGCAGAGGATCCCGAATGGTCATTTTGCATTGTGGATCTACGGATGGTTGGGTTCAAGATGGTCTTAAATTGTGTGGTAAAGAGCTAGAAGAATGTAATGTGGATTACCACAAAAATATGGTTTCAAATATTTTTGGAGTGGTTTGAAAAAATTTTAATTCCACACATAATTGCTGAAAGTTTCATTGTATTAGATAAAGCAGCCTATCATTCAAGGCAAGATCCCATAATACCCAGTATGTCCTCTAAAAACAGATAATTCAAGACTTTCTTCTTAAAAATTACCTATATTTCGAAGTCATATACCAAAAAGCAATTGTAGGCGGTACTCAATACCAAACAATGGGAAGACTACCTATATGATTGACAATATAGCAAAAAAAATGCCATACTGTTAAGGTTACCACCGTATTGTATACCACCGTAGGTTACCACCGTATGTTTAATCCAAGTGAACTTATGTGGCCACAATTAAAAATGAGAGTTCGCAGAAAAAAAATGTTTCTGAAACTCGATAAAACAGTCGTGGAACTTATTAAAGAAGAATTTTTTAATATTTCAAAAGAAGACTGGTTGAAGGCAATTGTAAAAGTAAGTAAATACGAAGAGGAATAGAGAATACTAGGACAAATTCTTATTAGTGGTGGTGAAAGATTTATTATCAATATGGCAGAGGAATCGGATGATGATACAGATGTTTTTTTTCAGATGAAAGGAGGATACCACCTATATAAATTATTAAATTTTGTATGTAGGTACGTATAATGTTTATTACTTTAAATTAAGGCTACTATTTTATTAATTGTTATTATTACTCTAGTAACTCATAAGAAAAAATAATAAAGTATATTTAAAATTATGTTAAAAAATTATTTAGTAAAATGCGAAAACACAGGGAATCCGACCTTGGCTGCTATTTGGAATTAGTACTGGCGATATATTTTTATACGAATAGTTTTTATACGAATATGAATTATTTCTGGCGGATACTATACATATACTATACATGCCAGCATATCATGCAATTTTTAAGCTTATCACAATCTTAAAAGTTTTTCACATGCATGCTATTAAGTATAATTAATAGAAGGTGTAATATCGTACCATTGATGTGTAGAATATACATATAACACAAATAATAGGTGTTATAAGGTGAACGTTGAGTCCGGTAACTGAAATTTATAACGAATATTTTAACGAAGCTGAAAATAAAAACATATTAAATAAATTTAAAAAACAATTGTTGATGCCGTACCTACGAAGTCATATCGGAGACGTAATAAGAGCTATCTATCATACATTGTCTGAAGTTCTAATCCGCAGCCAATCCTTAATTACATTTTTTTTCATTACTTGCATGGGTTTAAATACTTTTGATTGTTAGTGTCCGAATTGGTCGGCGCGCGCGGAGGTAACCCGTATCACCCGTTTTTAGCCTTATTTTCGCTTCTAAATTAAAATTATAAATATTGATGGTAGAGTTCCGGGAGGTGGAACATTTTTTTAGGTTCTTTCCTGCTCTTTAAGGATATTTTCTTCGATTTCCGATATTTGCAGTAGTTTTTGAGATATATGCAAAAAATAAACTTCCCTCTTTTTTACTAAATTGTTTAAAACTTTTGCAATTTTTACCGGCCCCACCTCAAATTTTCAAACAGATTCTAGAAATTCCGAATCGAATGAGCCCTAAATCATAATTTTCGGTGAAGGTTAAGAGAAATTCTTCAAAATGGCACCTGTTGACTAGACTTAAGTCTATGTGGTTGTAAGAGTCCTTCGTAGTCACCTGCGAATTTAACATTTGCTATTCGTTTTCTCCGTGCTGCTTATCTGCGCTGTCTTTTTTGTCTTTTGTCTTTATCTCCACTAGTTTCCAAGATATATGTATTTAATAAGAACGAAGAAGATAGATTTTTATATGAATCATTTTTATGTCTTAATAAAATAGCAAATAATTAAATATACGAAAATATAGATACGTCAACAGAAAGAGATTGTTAAAAAGTTTGGAACTGAAAGTCACTCTGGAACTAATAATATGCAGGGTCTTCTACTAATAATCTACAGTTTAAACAGTCATTCGTGATGATCTTTTTTAACAAATGCATTTAGTAATTCATTTGAAATTTGTAAATTATTGCGATTTGAAACTCATCTGTAGCGTATTTCAAATATATTTAATAGGATTGAGATAGGAAGATATAGCAGGCCAGATATTACATTCTTGTTCTCTGTAAATAAAATTAATGACTATTCGAACTCTGTGAGGCCTCATATTATCATCCACGTAAATAAAATTGGGTCCATTGTTTTGAGCAATTGGCAAAGCAGTTGGTTATAAAAATGGTTCAAGGCGTCGCATCGTTTTGTAATGCCTAGGTTTGTAAGACACATATTTATTCAGTCATGAAGTTTTCCTTGTAACTTTCGCCTCGCCTCAAACTTCAAACCTCGTCAAACTTGTACTCTCCGGCCGTATAGGATATAAACAAAATCTTGATACGTCGGAAAGTAAATATCAACTTTTCCCAGTTTTAATTGATTTCTTAGCTGACTTCTGTAATTATTTCTTTGATGTCTTAACCTAAGGCTTACGTTACGCTAAGGCTTAATTAAGGCTTTGTTTACTTGTCTGAATTGATACTCTCAATATCTTGATATTTGCTGATGATATATTTACCAGCAACTTCAGGAATAAGTCGAATAATATCTATAATTACTGTTATCACGTATAAAAAGTTTATATTATTGACAATAACCAAATAATGTTTACTCAAAATTACGAAAAATCCGATATAAACACATGGGAAGCCAAAATGACAGGACATGTAAATTATTTTTTAATTTTTCCGCAAGATGCACCCTCAACGCCTTATTCTATTCCGAATAGGTAAGCTACAAGATATAATGAAAACAAAACAACAGTATTTTTGCACGTGCCCACTATCCCCGTAAGCAGTATATTATGGGAATAGTGCTTGCTAGCTAGCGTTTGCTAGCTAGAGTTTGCTATATAATTCGACAACCTAGTAGAGCGCGGGATCAAGTCCTGCTATACGCGGAATACCTTTTTATTAATTTAAACACAAAACGCTCATAATATTTTAGGTGCAGATTTCTATTTGTTTTCGTTAATAGATCCTTCAAATACTATAATTTTATAAAAGAAAATTGTTACGATCAATACCGTGTGGTCGCTTCTAGGCAGTTCCATTTGTAAACAGTATCAGAACATGGTTTTAACCTTACCTTGGCTGAATGCAAGTGCTGGAACATATATTACAAGTGGCAGCCACGAGATTATTTCTATGGTAAATAATAGTGATCCAAATAATCTAACTTTTTTGTCAAATCTCCTTTCGTGATACTGAAATAAACGAAAATTACTAAAATTAGAAAAATTTTGCTTTTCTAATAATATACAGATATAATGGTAACGGAAGGTAGCAAATATGGTAATCCGTACGGGCTCTGATTATCATAATACGGCTATAGACTAATTCAAGTGGCCTCCCTGTCAAGCCGGTCAAGCCAGTAACGCAGGTACCCCGCGCGTCATGCGTCATAAAATTAATATAATAATATGATTTCATGAAATTTAAATTAAAGGAAACGAAACCTATTAGATAAGTAATCGTGTTAATGATCGTTTATGCTGTTTTATTCGGAGAGCACCAGAGAAAAATGCCATGCTTAAAGTTTAATTTCTATTTTCCTCAAAATGATAAAACTGTGATCGTTATTCCCGTGTATTCTTCGTATTATTTAAAATTCCAGTTTACCTAATAAAATTATTGTTGTAAGTAAATAGAATAAAAATAGAGATATATGATGTTGAATGATATACCTAATGTGATGAACAATGAAAGTTATTGCCCAAGAAATAGTTTCTATTAAAATACAAACACAGAGCTAAAAGCACGATTAATTTACATACAAATATGAAATGGAATATGTGTAACCTAACCTAAATCCTAGAGGTTGACCCCTATCAAACCCCTATTTTTACGAAACGGCACTGGATAATATTAGTACACGAAAATTAGTCAAATTTATGCGGAATAGAAGAAAAAAATTATAATAAGCTGAACTTTCTAAAAGAATTTCTAGCTTATGTGTGTAAGAATAGTTCCCACCCCTAAGTGGAAAGTTTCATCCCTATCTCACCCCCTTTAAGGACACCGCACTGGTTTTTTCACAATATCTTTTAGACGCTTTATCTTAGGAAAAAAACATAAGTATAGTAACAGGTTTGTAACAAAATTCTCTACAAAAAAGTTTCTGTGGTATGTACCTATGAGATTTTTGTATTACTTTTTATGTTATTCAATCGTAAACTGTAGGGTTAAACAAACATAAAGCCTCACTATATTGAATACGGTACTTAATCGAATACAACGCTGATACAGTTATAGTTCAAACCGCTATACAAAAAAGTTTTAGATCAGAAACGTTCGTAATTGTAGGACAATATGTCGATCTCCATACCTTAATTATTGCCCTGATGCCAACTGAAAAGGATATTAGACTACTAAGGGTAATATTACTACCAAGGTAATATAAAAGCAAGAATTTATAGTTCTAAAGATTTACAGTTGTCAAATGTAAATCTTTAATCTTAATCTTAATCTTAAGAACCCAAGCGAAACAATTATTTTTTCTCATTTAGTGGTAGTGACATAACGTCTGTTTTTTTTTGGAAAAGGCAAACTATTAATTTAAAATCAAAAAGATATTTACAAGAAGTTGTTAAAACCTTTAACAAACCAAATGCTACAAAACAGGAGGCTGAGGCTCGGGAAATATTTACTCTTGCACTATATAAAGCACAAAAAAATGAAACCAACAAATGATCAGAGGTATGTTCTGTTTAACACCTCGGTTGGCAATTCTATTCAAACGGTTGTTTTGGCAAGGCTACCCTCGACGTTTTTGACAACAATCATAGAATAGATATTAATAATTTAAGATTAGTTAGAAATGTGACCAATAATAGACAGTTAGATGCATTTGAGAGCATAGAAATTGTAAAATGTAAAAGTAGTATGAATAGCGACAAGTAGTATGACAAAGCTATGCATTTTTAGTGCTTAAAAACTCTGCATTTCTAGTGTGTACAGTACATATAATACG
The DNA here is from genome assembly GCA_964058915.1 of Tetropium fuscum. NCBI lineage: Eukaryota > Metazoa > Arthropoda > Insecta > Coleoptera > Cerambycidae > Tetropium > Tetropium fuscum. The sequence continues at coordinate 9,783 of CAXKVY010005403.1, read as the reverse complement.
ATTTTTTGTAGAGAATCAAAAAAGTCAAAAAAATAAGAAGAAACTATTTTAAAAAACGGCTTTTTTACATTTTTGTGTATAAATAACTTCTTTCTGAGTGGATTTAGTGTAACGTAAATAAATTTCGTTCCATTATATAGCAAATATTGTGAATAATAGTACCATATTTCAAATATTTAAAATAAACCACGAGATACCTATACCATGTCCAGCGATACTGAAACCACGTATATTCCGCCGCGAGCCGAAATAGTAGGGTGAAACTTATAAATAAGCCACGCCAGGCCAACAAGAGCTCTCTTAGCCTTTTCGTTTGCCTTTGTTCAAATAGTTTCATAACTTAGCTGTTATATTTTCTAAATTAGGTTTGTTAGTGAGTGCTTCAGAAACTGCAAGGCACCTACATATTTTTTCTTTTAACTAATATATATATATATATATATATATATATATATGCGTGTATGTGCTGCAGGTAAACCCTAGTAGTTAGAATATGGATCTCCGTGTGGAAATTACGTCGATTTAAACGACTTATTTCTTGCTGTGTTTCGACGTTGAAATAGGCTTTGTGCTACATTTAATTTTGTTGTCTTATCAGCATCAAATGAGCATACGTTGGGTGGTCTGTGGATACATATATCTACAAATCTATGTTGGTCTTGGTATATTATATTGCTTTATTGTTTTAAAAATTAAATGAATATTTAATTTAATATTACCTCGACAGCTTTGCAACAACATTCGTTGCGGGTTTACCACCTTTTTCAATTCAGGCTTGGCATGGAAATGTTTTAGAGTCAGAAGAATGGGGATGGAAGAAATCAGGTGATTTTAATACATGTTTTGACTACTGAAGCACCAGCTCCCTTATCAATTTTAGAGTTAATTTCGTGTACCTGCAAAAAGGGTTGCGGAAAGCCATGCGGATGTTTCAAGGTTGGTACAAAATGTTTGACTGTATCTATGAACTGTCACGGACAAGGATGCTTTAATCCGTAATGGACCGATGCAATTGAATTTGAGCAAGAATAAATGCCTTTAGTGAATTAGACATCAAGGAGAAATCACAAAAAAAACACCGACAAACTCTACCTCATGGGTGGTGTGGAAACGAGTTTAGAAATCGCTAATGATGCTCTTTTTGATTCTTGTTAAATTCTATATAATTTATAAAAAGTTGTTGAAACGGAATGCTACCAAATATTAGTACGGCTGGATAAATATTGTGTTGCCATCCAAAAGCGTTTTCGTTACCTACCCCTAACTTTGCCGTCGAACCAGCGCGGTGTCATTATAAGGGTGAAAAAGGGCTGAAGCTCACCAGTTAGAGATGGAAACTTTTTGATCCTGTATTGCTATCCCTACCCCTTAACCCTATCAACTGTCGATTCAGAAAATATCAGCTTATTTAAATATTTTTCTTCTATTTTTGCTAACATCAAGTGCACGCCAACATTGATGGTATGGACTTGATGGTATATTTGTAGAAACTTGGTTGTTTTGTTCATTAGCATGTACCAGTTGTCAAGGCCAGTCGTGTTCCAATGTTGAATCGCCATCTAATTCATCGCTGTTAGAACAATTTCCTTGCATCCAGCAGGAAGAAGAATAAGAACAAGGAATATAAGAGAGGAAGAGAAAAAGATGTTCTATTAGATTTAGAATTCTCAGATGAATTATAGATGAATAGTTTTCCCCAATTATTCATAATTCACACCGCTTTCATAATTTCCAATGGTACCATTTTTTATTTAATACAATATTATTTAATTAAACATAACCACAATAGATCGTCGAATTGGCCTACCGGGGAAACCAAGTTTAAAAAAACGCGCCAAGTACATACCTCACAGGTGGCGTGGAAACGTGTGCAATGTGTGCATATTATGGAGAACACACTATTTCAACTTTTTGAATCGCTATATCTCGAAATGGTGATTCTTAGGGGAAAAAGTGTAAGAATTTTTTTATGGATAACTGCATGATCTACAATTTTAGTCTGACGTGCTTTTATGATAAAACTTATCGTTTGGCTGAAAAATGCACAAAACCCATATTTGCAAACTTTGACCATGAATAATTTTTAAAATGACATCGATGGGGACTTTTCACATTTCATTTATAATGGGTGCTCCCAACATTCGTACCAATTTTCAGCTCCATTCGAATTATTATAACCTTGAATGTCTATTTTGACCGGGATAGAAGTATCAGATGCCGCAGTTTAATTAAAAATCCAAAAAAATTATCTCTGGGGTACATTTGTACCCCACCCCATAATCTGAAGGTTAATATTGGTTAAAGCAACGATATCTATGTCGCATGCAAAAATATATGATACGTATACATTAGAGGAAATTGTTACATGGTAAATTCTGTAATTATGTATATTTGTGTAATTAGCAATTTAATTAAAGTTTGATCACGAAAAAATTAACAGTTAAGCAGGTAATTGTGTTAATTATATAGAAAGAACATTGCCTGATGCCATGTAACATTACTATACCTTTTAATTTCGTCAAGACGGCGACACGCGAATTTTGCAGTACTTATAGCCAAGGAGCTGTAATGCTAAAGAGTCCGTGACCCGTGGAGCGCCGTCAGCTTAATATATGATGCGGAAGGTCCCCCTGAACCACTCAGTACCCTTAGTTAAGCTATTGGCCGTGATCTGTAGAATTTATGACCAAAAGAAGGTCACTCTGAATGGACGATTTATGAAACCTGGCCGTCGACTAAAATATTACATTCTATAACTCAGCAGAAACCCAGTGTTAATATTTTGTATTCGGTCCAGGAGGTCCAAAATTATGGGCAAATAACCGAAGACCCAAGTGAAGACCCTTCAAAACCTATTCCAACCTGTTTTCCCAGATGAAAAAAAGTACCAAAATTCAATTGACAGACAAAACTATTCATCAGAATTTTTTTTGGGCGAGTGAAAATTGGAAACCTTCCAATATTTTATCTAATAAGGGTTGTAAGCTGTTAAAGATTGTTTAAAATAAGTGAAAGATAGTTAGCGCGCTACACCATTCGTTATGCAAAGATGGCGATAGCCAGCTGTGACGGTTTTAGTTGAGAACACTAGCTATCGACGCATGAGTAATGACTTTAACCTTTTAATTGAAATTTGGAGCAGAGGTTCTTTTGCGTCTACTGATTAGTAATATCAAGTGTTTTTTTGTATATATGCTGCTTTTCGAAAATATAGGGTGGGAAATTATTATCCCACAGACCGTTCTGACCATAGAATTTTGTGGACGGGCGGTGGGTGAATAATTTCTCAACTAAGGCAACTAAAGCAAGAAACAAAAAAAGTAGATCGAAAATGTTCATTTAAAGGAAATAAAAATTAAAATTCTAACTACATACTGTAAAACAGTTTTTGGAGATCACAGATTCATATTATATAAGCTCTATTAGGAACAAAAGAAAAAAATTTGCTTTACAAGTAACAAAAAATAAATATTCTTGAAAACAGAAGACTAAAAACTGCAAAACTTATATAAAGTGTAAAACACTATTTTGGAATCACAGACGCAAATTATCTAACCTCTAATAGAAACCAACGTGAATATCCTCTATAATTATAAGTAATAAAAAACTATACAACTAATCATGACAACTAATTACCAAAAAACAACAGCAGTCGTGAATAACACTAAAAAAGTAAAATAAAACACTGGTGTTATAATACCTAACATAGCGATAGATACCAGCTGAACATAATTACGATTAAAACTAAAAACTTTTTAGGCTCTGGTATGAAAAACACTAAAACAATTATTATAAAGTGCTACATTGCATGTTTTGCACACCATATTACTTCGTTTTTCTTTGGCTTTTTTACTGCATTGTGCACATCTTTTATATTTCTCTATTTTATGGTAAATGATTTCCAACTCCTGATAGGCGAAGCATATTGGCCAGAGTTGCTGTTTGGCTTCTCCGTTTCTTAGCAGAACCATGAAAAGGCCTGAATCCAGGCTTTTGCTTTGACATATATGTACCAATCAATTCATTTACTAATGTGGTTCAAATAGTTGTGTTTGTTTCCTTGCAAGTAGCCATAGTAAATAATAAAGCTATTTACTATGGCACAATCTACTAAATAGTAAAATAATTTGTTCCACCAGCGACGTTACTTCCGAGCAACAGAATGCTACACGCATTTGGTTCATCCGATCCACTCCGTCCATGTAGCGATTATGATCTTTTATAGCCTCTGGACACAACACTACTTCTTTTTCCCCTTTTCTGTTTCTTCAGCTTACTTTTGTTGTTTTTGAAGGATTATGCATTGAAGTTAACATTGAAACAGTTTTTTTCCTCTGTCAATCCATTTCATAAAACTAATAGCGCCAGTCATAGCATAATCTATATCATATCGTTGTAGGGCTTTATCTGATTTTATTTGTGGATGTGGAAGATATTTTCTATTTGCACGTACAGTTCCACAAGCAAATATTTTTTTATTCAAAAGTTGGACCATGAGATTTACAGAAGAAAAGAAATTGTCCAAAAAAAAATACAATAAAATAATCCTTCAAGTGGTCTTGTTAACTAGTGGTCTTGTTAACTAGTGTTAACTAGTGGTTCAAGTGGTCTTGTTCACTTAGGCTTCCTGTAGCGCTCCCATTAGGATCCTTTCCAGTATGCACGTCAAATGCTAACATGTAGCCCGTACTTGAACAGCATATGACCCATACTTTGAAACCTCGCATGATGGGTTTCATGGACATGTACTTTCATACTGGAACGCCCTGGAACGTATCATACTTTCGTCTACAGACACATAGCATGATGGAGAAAAAGATTCTTTTAATTTATGTTATGTTTAATTTATTTTTAATATTCAAGAATTGGACGTATCTTATATAGGCGATAAAAATCCGGAGATTCCCTATTTGGCATTAGATTGTTATCTGCTAAATGCAGGAACCGGAGAATTTTTAAAAAGTGCTTCAATGGCATAAGTCTTGATATTCTTTCAACATTGTAAATTTTCTGCAGTTGAACAATACATTCTAGCAGGCAGTGAAAGCCCATCAAAATACCCAAAAATACTCTCAATTCTTCTAGCGTCAAGTTAAGTTCTTGACCGTGTTGCTGAGCATAAATATTAGACTGTTGTACTATCTCGCAAACAAAAAAATCTGTAAAGAACAGTGAAAAAATGCTGATGGAGTTTTCATGTCGTTAGAGCATTTAGGTCCAAACTCCTCTCTAAAGTTACTTTCCGAAAATATTTTGGGATCTTTGGGGGAGTTTTTTGGCCATGTATAGGTATTTTTCAGCATCGTCTTTAATACACTCATGTGCATCATCTTCACTTGATAAAGTATCTTCAGCAGTGATATGTCTGCAGCTGATCAGATTATTGCCGAACAGGATACTAGACACAGTTGCCAGTATTACTCCTGAAGAATTACGTAATGTTGTCAAAGAAACCGTTTTCCGAGTAAAAAAGTGTAGGTGTGCAAGGTGAACACTTTGATTCATGACTTGAACTTGATTCATGGCTAAGTTGTGAATATTTGATAGCATTTTTTATTGATGTTTCACATATTATTGTTATTTTCGTTAATTAAAGAATATTTGTACCTACTATTAGTTCAAATTATTTAAAAAAAAATAGGTCTGAATAAGCAGTTGTATAAAGAAGCAAGTTTAGCAACTTCAGACCTCTCTGTAATACAAATCAGAAATAAAAAATCCAATACGTACACATCTTTGTTTTTTTATAAATATTACATCAATAATAATTATAGATCCGTCACTACACACTACATACAAATAAAATTTGACTGTAAAAATTCTAAATGGTGTAAACAGGGAAAAAATATGGTTCTGCATATACCTAACTATATGCAGAATGACTTCAAGAATCCAGAAATGCAAAAATATACAGGGTATCCTATTTAAAAATCAAAAGTTGGGGGGGGCACTTCCGGGGAAACCAGAAGTCGTTCAAACTTCGGGAGTAGATAAAAAAACTGTCGTCTTAACAACAAGTGACACATGCCAAGTTTCATCTCGATCAGTTTACAAATAAAGAAATGGCATCGGAAAGTTATCTTGTTGACACCCGGTATAGCTGCAAGAGCATGATATGATACAACGTATTATTAATCAAGAGAAATACCGGCAATATGTGCTCTCTACTAAAGCTACTGCAAACAGTGCAAACTATTGAAAATCTCGGGCAATACATTTCAGATCGGGTCCATTTGAATTCGAAACCTTTAAATTTGGTAGCTAGCTCAAAGTTCTTACTCATCCCTTATACCCTGACAATACACCCGCAGAGGTATTATAATATAATACACACCGACGAAATAGTCAAGAGAGCCATAAGCAAGGCTAGCCTTCAGTTAGAACCGGAGGAGATCGCGTCTGAGTGATTCCGAGTCGAGCGATAGTTCCGCTCCGCTACCTCCTATCGTCATCCAGTATTATTATTTTATGAGCATTTTATGCAAATTTTCTCTAGTCACATAATAATTTTGATATAAGATATCTAGTACTAACCTCATAAGTTGATGTTAATTTAAGGCCCTGGAAAACTGGGAGATATATCGAACCCATTACCAACGTCATTATAAGATATCCCCCAATAATATAAACATATTGAATGCCATAGACGTATATTTCTGTTGGGATTCCCAAAAGTGATATTCCACTGACGAAACTAAAAATCACAGATTATTATGAAAACCATTGCATAATTATCTTATCATAATTGGTAGTAAATGTATTTAATTATTTCACACCACTGGTTATGACCGAACTTTTGCTTGTGAAACATGAGTTTTTTATTTAATAAAATTAATTGTAAAACATTTTCCAGGTCCTAATAAATAATTATATGAACATTAGGTAAGACAAAGCGATGTTAAATTATGAAAAATATAAGAAATACACACTGAAGTATTAAAAGGACACCGCATGTACTAGACAACTGATAAGCTAGCTATGTTTTAATATGCCATATATCGCGTATTATGGAAAATATTGATATGTACAGAATTATAGAGCATTCTATACTAGAGGCGGCCATATTAAAATTAGTTAATTCAGTAAATTTCGAGATTTGTGCTCAATACTTGTCGTAATGAGCCTATTTTTGGCAGGTAGCTTGAGAATAAAAGTTTACACGGTTGTAAGTTATTAACTATTGTCTTTTGTGTAAAATAATTAGAACGTGTTACAAAAAATACCAGATCTAAATGACCAACTTTCCATGATGTCGTCTGATACTAAAATGAACAATTCTTTCTTATAAATTTTTTTAAAACAATTTGGCAATTTGTCAATTCGAAATTCCTTGATATTTTATGCAACGCGTAGTGAGGCTATTTCAAAGATATATCAAAATTCAACCAATAATATAGTTCGACAGATATTTTCAACCGGTTGCCAATCAAATCCATTATTATTCACGTTATGATCGAGATTTGATCAACTAGTATAGAGCACCCTTAATTACGGGTCGCCTCAAAAGTAAGTTACACTATTTTCTTAAATGCGTATGGTTGGCGGGCAAAGTCTGGCAGTCTCAGGGAATTTGCGTCTGTGTGTGGTGGCAGCACTGTAAAATTTCTACGCGCGTCTACGTGCGTCGATCTATCCGGCAGCCAGTTCGATAGTCCAGCCACTATGAAGACTTTACTTGCTCCTACCGTTGATTGCGAAGTTCATGGTGTTATTCGTTTTTTGACAGCAAAAAATACGACGGCTATTGTAAGGTGTTGCGATAACTCAGAAAGGCGATCCACAACAAAAGAAGGGAAAAGGTAGGTCCGCTCGTCTGACTCAAGACCTACCTGCTTGAGGAGTTTCGATGGGATGTTTTTGGACATCCCCTGACCTTGCACCAAGTGAGTTCTACCTGTTTCCGCAGCTGAAGTAACATCTTAGGGGAAGACGCTTCTCAAACGAGGATAATTTGCAAGAAGTTGAAAGATAGCAAACTAGATAACCAGTATGGCGGCAGAATGGTATGATAATGGATTGAAAAAACTTTTAGCAGGGCACCAAAAATGTATTGAAAAACAAGGCGATTATGTAGAAATAGCTATTTATGTAACCAGTTGGGAAAAGCACTATTTTGTGTAACGAGCAGATTTCTGAGGATGCAAAGGAAAGCAAAAGGAGGCGAGGTACACAAAATAGTATTTCTGTTTCATACAAGATTTTTACATGTTTCATACAAGATATTGCTGGTTTTAATAATGTTATCGGTTCCAGGGTGCTTATTCAATACCTAACCAGATTCCTCGTACGATCGAGAGTATTCTAGTTGGTTATTGGAGAAATATATAAACCGCTCAGCGCGCGTGTCATCTCATTACTTCTTAACAACTGATAAAGTTCGCATCGCATATTCGCGTACGGTCAAGAGTACGTATGTCTGGTTTAAGAAATCGGAAGCCGAAGCGGTTTTAGCGGAAAGTGGACATAGAATATCGTCAGTTCCAAGGCAAATGGACTGGTGAATACTTTTTTATCTTGCGCAGTGGTAAACCTATGTGTTTGTTGTGCAATGAAATAATTTCTGTTTTAAAAGAATACAATATGAAGCGGCATTACTCCAGCAAGAATTTGGCTCAATATAATGTACTCAAGGGCCAGTTAAGAAGAGATAAAATTAAAAAACTCATTACCGATTTAGAGAAACATCAACAAATGTTCCATGCACAAAAATCAAATCTAGACAGTGTTGTTAAAGCTGGTTTTAAAATTAGTTGCAAAATAGCGAAAACATCGAAGTCATTTTCCGAGGGACAGTTTGTTAAAGAGTGCCTAGTAGATGTTGCAGAACTTTTGTGCCCAGAAAAGAGAAAGAGTTTGAGAAAGTGAGCTTATCGCGACGTACTGTTGTTCGACGGATAGATATGATAGCTAGTGATATAACAAAAAACATTGACCGACATGGCTGATTTTCAAGCATTTTCGATTGCTTTGGACGAGAGTGCAGATTTATCTGACACAGCTGGAGTGTCAGATAAATTTTTAGACAGAGGAATTACTGACTTTACGGCCGCTATAAGGGACCACTACTGGAAAATATATTTTTACAGAGGTGCAAAGTACTTTTGAGCAATGTAGTTTACAATGGTGTAAATTAGTTGGAGTGTGCACAGATGGTGCGCCTTCAATGAAAATGTTTTATCGGAATTCTGAAGGAAAGAGCAACCGCTATGGATGTGCAAGAATGTTATTGAATTAATAATTTTGCATTGCATTATTCACCAACAAAACTTGTGCAACAAAATCCATTCGAATGAAGAATGTTATGGATGTGGTAGTAAATACCATTAATTTCATTAGATCCCGCGGTCTTAACCATCACCAGTTTAAAGCATTTTTGGATGAACTCTCTACATAACACGATGATGTGACATATTATTGCGAAGTAAGGTGGCTAAGCAAAGATAAAATGCTAAAACGGTTTTATGACCTTTGAAAAGAAATAGCTGATTTTATGGAAATGGAAGAGAAAACATTGCCGCAAATTTCTGATCTAACTTGACTTTGTGACTTGGCATTCCTGGTAGACATCATAGGATACTTAAACGACCTGAACTTGAGGCTTCAAAAACAAGGGCAATTAATAAATCAGTTGTTCAGTCATCTTAAAGATTTTCAAAACAAAATTCGCTTATGAGAAACACAAATCAGAACTAAAAACTGTTTTCATTTTTTAACATTATCCGGTCACGAAAACATTGAATCCGGTTGCTATGCTGATGAACTGAAACTACTGTCAGAGCAATT
>CAXKVY010005402.1:0-15666 GCA_964058915.1 Tetropium fuscum | reverse complement strand
GTCCGCCAGCACCCCCGAAGCATGCCAATGCGTGCCTGGCCGTATCGTAACCTTTGGCCTGAGTTAGTGCCCTGATTGGTCGACACATAGCTTCGTTTGCTACCCTTATGAATCCCATTGCTACGTCTTCCATGGACATGATACTCTGAAAAAGGAAATTTAATCTCAGCAAATAGATCGGGGTGACGCAACTGTTTGGGTTACCCCAATTTCTTGCTTTAGTGAATCCTCGCGTTCGATACCGATGTTACATCAATTTTGGCGAATGCGCCCGGGACAATGTTGCACTGTCCATAAAATGTCACAATTTATATCACATTTACTGGTGGCGTATTAATAAATTGACGATAGGACACTCTATACAGCGATTGGACAGAAGTTTATGGTCTAGTAGGCTAATATATAGGTATCCTTAGAGGGGTCCAGGTTACATTAATTAGGGTAAAAAATGTTTTCTTAGGATTGTTTTGTATAGTACGAGGAGCATAAAACTAAGTTTGCGACATCCAAAGCTCTGGGAACTTTTGCTATGCGAAAAACCTCGAAATTTTGGCATTTTTTTCCGTTTATATATTAGCCTACATATCTAAGGATGTTCGTTTGGCATAAAGCTAAAAAGCGTTTAGATTCAACATAATTAATTATTAACGGTAATTTTACTTTAGAGGATATATTGCCTGAGCTACAGAAGATATCAATAATTGTGGTTTCGTTAAACTAAGATTAGAATTGAATGAGGAAATATTTAAAAAGTATTTTTGGAATGAAATTAAACAAAAGGGAATAAGTTGTTAAATAATTTATCGATAATATTGTGCAAGCCAAGAGAAGTAATTCGTGATGTAAAAGAAAAGAATGACCTTATTTCATCGAATGACCAAATTTCAAGATACCTCAGTATATGGCGGTCATTGTGGCCAAAAAAGGTAATTTAAAAAATTAAACAAAGTCAAGGTCAGGCATACTGAACCTATGGTGATTACCCCGACTCCTCAGATAGCTTTTTGCATAGTGTGTATTGACACAATAGGTCCATTTCTTAATCAAACCAAGGCAACGTCATACTCATATACGATCTAGTTAGAGAAATACGTACCGATAGAGGAACTGAGTATATGAATTCAGTCTCTCTGAAAATCTAAACAAGATGTTGAAAACACAGAACATAAATTTTCTACAGCCTATCATAGCCAAAGCATAGGTGGCTGCGAAAGAAATCATAGAGTATTCAATGAATATTTACGAATGTATATAGAACAATCACATGCAGATTGGGAAGTTTGGTTAAGTCATTACTCATTTGGTTATAATACCACACCCAGCGCATATCATATCTACACTCCATTTGAGTTAGTTTTTGGAAAACAAATGTATGTTCCGGAATTTTTGATACAAGCTAGTATCGATCCAATGTACAATTTGGACGAATATTGTTAAGAAGTTAGGTACAGGCTACAGTTGTCTCAACAAAAAGCTAGCGAGTACCTAGAAAAAGCTAAAAATGCAGGTAAAATTACATACGATGCTCAAGCTACAGAATTGTCTCTAAAGACAGATCTCGTTACCCTTACACAAATTTGGAAAAAAGGTAACTGTACAAAAAAATAGATTAAGTTTATATGTATATATATATATATATATATATATATATATATATATATATATATATATATATATATATATATATATATATATAAAGGGTCCGCCAATAGGGACGCTCGATCTTTGACAGCTCATGGCGGCCATGTTGTTTGTGGTAGAGTTGGCAAACGTAGTTGTTATTATTCAGTGTATCTTCACAAATCACCATGAACCAATTCAGCCGCGAGCAACATGTGCAAATCGTTAAAACTTATTACGAAAATCATTCATCGGTTCGAGCAACGTTCCGCGCGCTCCGCCAATTTTACGGTGCAATTGATCGTCCTGCTGAGTCGACTATCCGTCGTTTGATTAACAAATTCGAGGCAACCGGTTCGGTGAACAATCAGCCAACACCGACGCGTCGTCGAAACGTCCGATCTGCCCAGAATGTCGCCGCTGTGCGCGATAGTGTGCGTGAAAATCCGCGACAGTCAATTTCACGTCGCGCACAGGAACTCCGCCTTTCGGAAACATCACTTCGCCGAATCTTGCATCTGGATTTGGGCATGCATCCGTACAAGATCCAGCTGACACAAGAGCTCAAAATAAACGACCATAGACAGCGCCGTATCTTCGCTGATTGGGCTTTAGAGCAGTTGGAAGTCGACCCCGATTTTGGTCGCAAAATCATCTTCAGCGATGAGGCACATTTTTGGTTAAATGGGAATGTCAACAAGCAGAATTGCCGTTATTGGGCCGAGAACAATCCACAGGAGGTCCACCAGGTCGCAATGCACCCAGCAAAGGTAACTGTTTGGTGTGGATTTTGGGCCGGAGGCATCATCGGGCCGTATTTCTTCGAGAACGACGATGGTGTGTCCATCACGGTAAACGGCGAACGATACAGATCCATGATAACGAACTTTTTCTGGCATGAAATCGACAATATGGATGTCGAGGATATGTGGTTTCAGCAGGACGGCGCTACGAGCCACACAGCGCGCGCCACAATGGATCTTCTGCACGAGCGCTTCGGAGGAATGGTTATCTCGCGCGGAGGCGACATCAACTGGCCACCGAGATCGTGCGATTTAACCCCACTAGACTATTTCTTGTGGGGTTTTCTTAAATCACAGGTCTACGCAAACCAACCACAAAACACTGATGCCCTCAAAGTCAACATACGCCACGCCATCGATGAAATACAGCCCGATTTGTGCGCCAGAGTCATTGAAAATTGGACTTCTCGTATGCGCGCCACCCAGCGAAGCCGAGGTGGACATTTGACCGATATTATTTTCCATACATAATGCCTTCGAATACTCTTTCAAACAAAAAATAAATTTCATTTATACCTCTCACACAACTTGCTTTATTTCATTTTAAAGATCGAGCGCGCTTATTGGCGGACCCTTTATATATATATATATATATATATATATATATATATATATATATATATATATATATATATATATATATATATATATATATATATATATATATATATATATATATATATATATATATATATATATATATATATATATATATATATATATATATATATATATATATATATATATATATATATATATATATATATATATATATATATATATATATATATATATATATATATATATATATATATATATATATATATATATATATATATATATATATATATATATATATATATATATATATATATATATATATATATATATATATATATATATATATATATAAATATATATATATATATATATATATATATATATATATATATATAATATATATATATATATTAGTAAGCAAAAAATGTAAATATTAGCTTAGGATGTAAATATGTAAAATTCGTAAATATTGTAGTAATTGTAAAAATATATGATGCAGCATATTGCTGACAAGCGACCGTGATCAAAGCGACATAGTAATTTCAAAATTAAATCTAAATTCCAGTACACAGCAAATTTAGCGCGAAAAAAGGAATGCCTACACTTACGGACGAAGTGGCGTCATTTTAACGGAAATGGAGGTGTAGTGCCATATTGCCCTCATTCTGTAATTTCTTATTATGTTGATTATTTCAAGGTAAATGAAGAAACCATGTCAAGTATACAAAACAATAAACTACTCAATTGCTGACATGAGGAATGTTCCTAGGCCAAGGCCGGCTTATTAAACAATTATGATATGAAACTAGGTTACGTACGCGGGTTGTACTGACCTGGCCAAATATTATTTAAATCATTGTAATTAGGTCAAATAAATCAGTTAGCTTTATATTTTGGTGGTTTACCCACTACATTAGTATTGGAAATTCCTTATTTTTTTATATTTTAGACATATATTAAGATGTTATGCTATATACAGCTTATTTCTTTACCTCTTGGCAGATAACGCATTTTACACAATCAAAGGTACTTCTAATAGTACTTAGTGGTTCTATATTGATAGTATTTTGAAGCCCTTGAGAAAAAGACATTTTTTAGTCTCTCTATGTTTGTTTTTACTGGTTACTTCAGAATAGCATTGTCTATAATATTCACTAAAAATTCGGATTAATTTTTGGCACATAATGTTTTTTCATCATAACGCAACCTTTGCTCAACAGCATTTGAATTTTGCATAACGAATCTTTCATTGCATCAATATCTGTAGTCTTATCAAACGCTCTTTTCGACACAAAAACAAGGTTCAAAATCCAATTCCATTTCACTCAGTTTTACAAAGTCACAAATAAATAATAATAATCATAATAATGCACATGGGTATCCGCACAATACACGTTCTAAACTAAACGTTCAATTACGCCTTAGATATCCCATATCGGTAATACTTACACGCTACAAATTAAGGGCTTATGACGACGCCATATATATAGAGACCCTAATATCTTATACATTATTGGATTCAGCACAAAATTCTACACATTTTTTGTTAAGTGAATTCATTTTTAACTAAGTGATTTAAGTTAATTTTAGTAAAGCTACAAATTTTATAACCACTGTTTTTCGATAAAAGTTACCGTTGATGAGATTTTCGCCAAAACCCGCTTTTCGTGACCTTTGACCCCGGGTATAATTTTCAGCAGCACATATATTGATGGGGACTTTTGGGATATTGTATAGAACCTCAAAAGTTTATTTTCTTCTGTCTTTATTCTCTGAATTATATGCAGATTTTCAGAGAGAACTGAAATATTAATAGAAAATATTTAATTACTTCCTACCTTTGTGCTGTTCTGATTGCCCAGAAATACGTTAATTTCTTCGGTAAGGTTCGTGAATTCTTTAAGAGTTGCAATCTTATCCAAAGGCGAATCTTCATTGGGTCCGAAAATATTGGGAAAATATTCGGGTAACAGCCGCCCTAACGCCAAATTGGCATCAGTCACTGTTAAAGGGCCACCCTTTTTGTAGCAAACCGGTCCAGGATGGGCTCCTGCCGATTCCGGTCCAACAACAAACAGGCCAGACCTTGAACAAGCAAGAAAAGAAAATTTATTGCAAATCTCCATTGCAGGAAATAAAATATCAACGCGTTGACAAAGTTAACTACTTTCGCGGCCACAATCGATTTCATGATGGTTTCCCGAATATTGCCCTGTTGAAGTATTGTTTTCCTGTCGACGTCCCATGCAGGGGACATGGCGGTGTAATCGCGCGTATATAAAGAGAAAAATGTTCAGTGCCAGTTTGAAGTACCTTTCAGGGTGCATAGGATGTGCTTTTACTCTAGAATAATGTCTGATGGAACCACCTGCATATACGACTATTTTACAAACGAGATGACGGATCATGTTGCGGTGCTCGGTAGTGGCCACTCGTGTAGACTCGTGTTTACTCGTGTAGACGCGGGGCATCATAACAGAATGACAATATTTGACAATAGAATGACAATAGAATGACAGAATGTCAGAATGTCAGGATGACAATAGTAAAATTATATATAACAAATCAGTTTAACCCCAAGGCTATACATAATATGGCTATACATAGTATATAAATAGTCCATAAAATAAATTACAATATGTAGTCCAAGGTGAAATACAAAATAAAGTATAGTATTATATACATATACTAAAAAAATAAATAAATATATTTATATAAAAAAAACATTGCAATATATATATATATATATATATATATATATATATATATATATATATATATATATATATATATGAATATTAACTGAATGCTGGTGTTTACTTTATTCCCTTACCTAAAAAATAGCATGGAACCTCCGCCGGCGGCAACAGTGTTAACATCAAGCTGAGGAGCTTGAATAGTAACCCCAGCAGTGGTACTCTCATATACATGTTCATAGTTTCCAGCGAAACGGGATACATCTGTAGATGTCCCTCCCATATCGAATCCAATTACAGGTAAGTCAGTTTCTTTTTTCCAAGTTGTCATCGCATAACCTACCACCTACGATGACAAAACGTAAAGTTTCACAAAAGTTTCAATAAAAATAAAGTAGGTAGTATCATAATTTCTTATTGGGCTAGTCAGCCCTCCTGGTCTCCGGCTGATCAAAAGGGTCCTGCCAGCTTCGATACACACTTTAGTCTGCATCTAAAATCGCTGACCGACACACTAGAGCTTTCCGAGGGTATTAATGAAGCCACAAATCAGTTTATCAAATGCATTACAGAGTCAGCTGAAAAATACATCGGGAAATATGAGATTCATAATGCGAAAAAAGTAGTACCGTGGAGGAATGATGCCTGCAGAACTGCTGTCCGAGAATGCAACAGAGCTTTAAATAGATATCGAAGAACTCACACCCTGAGCTACCAAATAAATTTCAAAAAACTAAAAGCCACATCCAAGCGAATATTGAAAGAAAGTAAAAACAAATCCTGGCGCAAATATGTGAACACTATAACTATAACGTCTGAAACTCAACCTGGTCAAGTATGTACCTGTACAAAAATAAAACAAATGCAATGACGGAAATGAAACACATATTGCAAACTAACCAATCAGGTAACATGCTAGTCTTTTTGAGAAATATCCTAACAGACAGATCGTCTAAAGTTGCAGCTAATGGAAAAATCTCCATTTGCATATAAATCTCATCCATTTGCATATATAGCTCTGCTATTCGTATTTACCTTGGTGCCTTCAGATCTAGCCCTATTGACTCCCTCTAATGCGAGTCGCATGAGCTCCCTCACTACGCACTAAGTTGCGAACAACTTCTCGTATCTTATTCTGCCAGTGTATCAGCCAACCCTAACAATGTCTTCAATATATTCAATTCAAATCAAGTATTATCTTCTAATCCTCCCAAATGACTGATCAATCCCAAATACTATGACTGATACAATCAAAAATACTAAAACCGCTAATACGAGATATAAATCTTGCCAAGACATCGGCTAACCCCATTTCACCTAATCGCCTTGGGTCAAAACACTGCCCTCTGTGAATACAACTCAATGTGCATATGAAAAGGATGAAACGTCTAATTCCATTCTACAGCAAGAATTTCTGGAACTGATTAATTTAACACAGTTTGATTGTATCATTTATACTGACGCATCGAAAAGTGAAGATGGTGTTAGCTGCTCAGTAACAACAGACCCAATGATGGCAAGACACCGACTCCGCACCCTCTGTAGTATCAACACTGGAGTATCCATTGTACGGCAATATCAATCGTACGGCATCCTAACGGTCCTCAAGACAATCCCAGACGCGAACAAGAAAATCGCAATATGTACAGACTCTTTGGCATCCATTCACTCCATAATCAATATGTACACCCAAAACCCTCTGGGCTCAAGTTATACGTGTGACCTGTCATCAACTATCCACCCAAAATAATTTTATAATATTTCTCTGGGCACCATCACACGTCGGTATCTCTGGAAACGAGAGAGCGGATCAAGCAGCCAAGGAAGCCTTGGAGTCTGACCTACCCGTAGAAGAGATCAAGCGCTTCACGGAGATCTAAAAAGTTCGCTGAAGCAAACAGTGTTAGACAAATGACAGAACCTTGGTTACCATTTAAATTCCAAGCTACATGATATACAGCCCAGGGTAAAGGCATCAACTATACCACCTATGAATATAAGGAATTAAATTACACTGCGGAGACTGAGAATAGAACACACTATTGCTACACATGGCTACCTAATGAATTCAAGTAACCCACCCTCCTGCGCTCATTGCAACTCAAACATTTTATGTCAGAATGACCTCGAAGCTCGTCGGCGCCACAGCCTCGGAATGGACCATAAAGAGGCTCTTAATAATAATTTCGACAGTGTAATTAATTTCTTCCAAACGGTATAGTGCCACCTAGGTGTCTTGTATATAGTGTATAGTATAGTAGTTGTATATAATATAGTATATAGTGTAGACCATTGTACCCGTGCCACTGAATACATGCAGTCGAGGCCCTTCTTCAAATAAAAAAAATTAAAAATGTATCTAATTCGTCATCAGTGACCAAAAAAAAAACCTCGAAAACGATAAATTACACGGTCCTGTAATGACAATTTTTCGCATTTTTCAAGAATGTTCCACAATTTCCCAAGGCTTTTTCAAGATTTTCAATTATTTATGTTAAAATACGTAATCCGGCGAATATCGTGTTTTCGTGTAAGTATCGTGTTTATTTTTAATTTCATTTTCCTGCTTCAAGCAGTGACGTAACCACGGGTGCTGTTAAAGAGGTACGTCAATGATGTAATATTTTTATATTTTTTGTTTGCATTTTTGACATCAGCAATCAAGCTGCGAAATAAAGACCTGTACTTCTCCGAAAGCGTATTTTTTACAGTCGATTTAGTTCTCCTCCCATTATTTATTTCGAATTCAGTCACTACTGCAAAGAAAGAAATTTTAAATGTATTGACATTTTTTGAAGCATTTTAATATTAAAATTAGTTGTATTTCGCGCTATTAAAATGATTAACAACTGTTGCGTGGAGTAGTTATTTATCAATGAGTCAGAAGTCAATGTTACATATATCATAGAGCAGGTTCTATGCATATATACTTACCTACTTTATAATTGTATTGAATCAGTTAAGCAACTGTGCTGATTGGCGCCTATTTATTACTTAACTTCCGACTGTTGAATAAATTCTACGCCTATGGTAGCTGCCGGTGCCCGTCGGGGGATCGAAGCAGATAATGTTGGAGTATTTTGACTTGAAACATAAAGATTTTAATGAATAAGCTACTGATATATTTTTAAACCGAACTAGGTATCGAACTGTTCATATTATATTATTCCAAATTAAACATGAAGCTTGACCTCTAAAATTTGAAGTGTTATACTGTCCGGCCTTGCACCTATTCATAAAGACCTTTCTGGCTGGACAGATAAATAGCATGCCGCATGTCACGAAAGTTTTCTAAAGACGGCTCTCATATACGCGTGTACACGATCCCAGAATTATTTTCAATACTAAAAATTAAAATCGGCCCGTCAGATTTTAAATTATTCGAAATTTGAATTAGGCAAAAATGAACATCCTACATATCTTAGAGAGAGTGTTGTTCCTTACCCCACCGGCTGGTCCAGACAATATGGCTCGCGCGCCGTTAAAGTGACTCATGGGAGTCAGTCCACCATCACTTTGCATGAACAGCACCCTCGTGCCTTCCAAGTTATTTTTGAATCCTTCAGCAAATCCTTCGACGTATTTATTCACGTGTGGTGTTAGATAAGCGTCGGCACAAGAAGTGAATCCTCTAGGTACGATTCTCACCATTGGGATGACGTCATGCGAAAGAGAGACGTGTTTAAAACCTGAATATAATTGCATAATGTGTTAACAGTATTCAACACAGATATTACATATATAAAATAGAGCAGCAGTAATTGATTTACCTATTTCTCTGGCTATATTCCCAACTTCTTTTTCATGGTCATAGTAGCTATAACTATGTGCAAGGGCAACAGATATACTGTCAATTCCCTTATTTTTAATCTCCATTAAACTATTTCTCACTTCTTCTTTATCAAGTTCTTTGGTCACATAGAACTTTTCCTCAGTCTTCCCTTGCACAATCCTCCAATTTGCAGCTTGTGATCCTAGTTCACATTTTCCCTCCAGAACCGGTATAACTCGACAATCGACTTCCACAATATCAGAATATAGGATCTCAGGTCTTCTAATATTCTGGAAGTTGATAAATGCTTATTAAAAATATTCGTAAGTGAGCACAGCGAATATTAATAAATAAGAAGTTTACGTAATAATGAAATATACGATTTGTTAATATAGCAGAGTGCTTGATTTAAAGGTAAGTAGAGTTTACCAATACACACATGTCGAAGGAATACAAAGTTTTTCCTCGTATATACAACATCATTAAATTAATTTTAAAACTGAAGTACTGTTATGATGTCTGATTAGTCAGCAATGAATTCATCTTAATTTCAGTCTAATATGTTTTCTCTTTGATGAAGTAATTGAACAAAAGCTAAAAAGGAAAAGAAAGGTATGTATTCGGTTTATTATTTGTCAAGAGGGAAGAAACTTAATTGAGCCAACAGAAAGTGCAAAGAAAAAATTTGCTAGCGTCAAAATTTACTCAGGGTGAATGTTATGTGTTGAGATTTGGTTGCATTTATCTTGATTTTCCATTTCTCGAGCCATTCTTCTAGTTGGAAGAGGTGGTCTTGTAGATTTAAGGAGGCAATTACTGGGTCTTCGTGGATCGCCAGAAATGTTATATCATCTGCGAAAGTACCTGTGATAGTGTAATCGGTTGTTGGGAGGTCAGAAGAATATATTAGATATAAAATTGGCTCCAGAACGCTTCCCTGAGGAACCCCAGCTGTAATGGGATGGAAGTCAGAAGTTTCGCCATTCACTCTTGTTCTGAATTGTCTGTCTGATAAATATGATTTTATTAGTTTGTAGTATTGTATGGGGAGACATCGCTTGATTTTATGTTGTCGGCTTTCGTGCCAGACTTTATCGTATGCTTGGCTGACATCGATTAAAACTGCTGAACAATACGTTTTCCCGTCTAAGGCCTCATTGATTACATGCACTAACGGTGACACTGTTGGACAGTGGAATGACCATGTCGGAAACCAAATCGGTGTTCCGGAATTATGTTTAGGATGGGGTTTATTCGGTGAAGTAGTAGTTTGTCGAGTAGTTTAGAAATGGAAGATAGTAGATTTGAATTCGATTGTGCACGAGATTTTTTTACAAATTGAATGACGTTCACCAAGGTGGCAATATTCAGTGGCATCAAAAATGTTACAATAGTGTTACTAGCTCCAAAAATATCGCTGTCTACATAAAGAAATGTGAGAAATTGTTTTCGTGTGATGCTGGTGCAAATGAAGAAATTCCATCTGACATCCGTATGTCGCCTTCGGTAGGCGTATTTCATGTTAATTTATGTTTGTTTTGCCAAAAGAGCTCGCATAAAAAAACTTTGTCAAGTAATGACCACCAACAGAGGAAAAAATTTAAAACATTGCTCGAAAACGTCAAAACCTATTAACAAACTACCTCCCACCGAAGATAGTCTTTATCGCACAAAAAAATAGATCAGACAAAAATTATTGTAGATCATAAAATTATCTACGAAAATTGTAAATTTTGACCTTTGACCTTGGATAACTTTTTTAGCCGACATGGGGCCTGTGGTATTTTATTTGTAATGGGGTGTACCCGAGGTCTCTACCGAAATTCAGTTCTGTGCTAATTTTTGTTTTAAAATGTCTATTTCTAGCTATTTGTCTGGTCAATTCCTATAACGAACGATATTCTAGCCTGCTAACGAGATTCTAGCCTGTTTTCGACAACTTAAAGCCCCGCCAGTTCAAGGCCTCGGCTTCTTACCATGTGCGGTTTTCCATGTTTTCTACTGTCGGCTTACAAACAATTCTTCTTAGAGGAACAGGCTTTTCTGGATTCCTTTAATCAATTTATAGTAATCATAGGTTGTTTTTTTAATTAACAGAAATAAAATAGTTGCAGTAATACTCATTTCAGGCACCATATTTTCAAAAATTGCGGAATCTCTGGTAGGAAATTTGGATGGTAAAAACATAAGGTAAGGTTATAAAACTAAATCCCCCTATGTTTTCCAGGTCGTTATTCTCTATTTTCTATTTCTCTATTTTAATGAATGCAAAACAAAAAATGTTTCTATTAATCTGTATTTACTCTAGCAGCATTAATTACAGCTTGCCACCCTCTTGGCATTCTTAAAATTAAATTATCAATTTCGTTTTGGGGTAATAAGGTGCATTCTTATCTAGGAAGATCTTGAAGACCTTGGCGAGTATAAACATCATGCAGATGAGGCACGATCTGTCTCTGGAGCATATTCCATACGTGCTTGATGGTATTAAGGTCTGGCAACTGTGCTGGCCACAGCAGAAGGGTAATATCCACATAATTAAAGAAAATATTTATTACAATAGGAACATTCCTTCATTATGGAAATAGTGTTAAGTAACAGTTGTATATATATATATACATATATATATATATATATATATATATATATATATATATATATATATATATATATATATATATATATATATATATATATATATATATATATATATATATATATATATATATATATATATATATATATATATATATATATATATATATATATATATATATATATAACATTACACTTTACATCATGTACGTTTTACATTTTGACCCTAATTTTGGTATCAGGTCCCACCGCAAACACAAAGTTCGGTGCATGGTAGAACATTTACATGGACCTCGGCATGATTTTTTGCACCCATAAAGCATAAAAGTTCTTGACAAAACTACGATGCCTCTGGAATCGTTGTCCAATGCGGACATGACCCCATCAATCTCTTTCCGTCTCCAGTTATTCAAATTTGGCAGTTCTTGCATCGGCATTAATGTTTAGCCCCAGATGTGCCCTGCTGGAAATGCACAGCATCATCTCAATCGCAATCATATTCAGAGCACTTACCTACCTTTTGAACACTGAACACGTGCTAAAGACCGACGCACCATAATCACCGTTGATCTTAAGAATCTTATTTTAGTACAATCTTAAAGTTTACTAGAGCATATCTTAAATTTAGAGCAATTTATCTTTTGATTTGAATTTGAAGCAATTTACTTTGAGGCGTTGTCAAAACAGTGCAATTAGCTGATTAATTTTCATGGCATATCTTGAGTTTGAGAAAACATGTTCAAATTTTTATTGAAAAAAGTGGAATAATAGTCATGTGTTCCTTAGACATTTTTGAAGTGTATAGTTTATGTAGTGTTTAAAATGAAGTTGGATAGGTATAATGATAAAACTTGTAATGGAGCTTACCAAGTCAAATATTTTGGGTCTCGCTTGGTTTCCAATAAGAAGAATATCTCTAAAACCTTTATTTGTCACAAAAGCCATTTTTTCACCTTTTCTTTCTAATAAAGCATTGGTGGCAACTGTCGTTCCCATACGGATCCATTCTATCAAGGAACTGTCCACATGTCCTTCATTGTCAACGGCGTTACCCACCTCCTAAACAACAAAGTTACTTACTACTATAAAGCCATAAGAGCTTATAAACTTCAGCTTAGGAAACCATATCACAATATTGATATTGTATAGGTATCATATATCCATATTTCAATCTGATATATTGAATTTCTAATTATATATTTAAATAACACGGTCCTAAAGTTTTCGGAAAATTTTTAGTTAGTTTATATTTCTACCAAAGAATTTAATCAGTTTTTATTTTAGAAAGTACAACTTTGGGGTATTGTGGTTTAATGTTAACCTGTCTAAAAGTGTCTGCTTTATTTATTTTTTGGACTAATATGACTATTTAATTTTTTCGATGGTTCAGCAAAAGGTCTTCTATAGCCCAAGCATATTAGACAATAAATTGAAGGATTATGCAATTTAGTGATTGTATCCGCCAAAGTAAGACTTCCTAAAATCAAAAAAGTTATAAACTGTAACGTGGTCGCTGCACCCATTACAGACAAAGTTGGTGGTGGTGACAGAGCAAATTAGCTCGAAGAATCGGAGTCTCAAAGAACACTGCTTATAGGGAATGGTGAATGGAAGTGAGAACAATCAGGTTACTAGTGAATATAATAATGTAGAGATGAAGGGCTAAAATGGAACAGAAGAAAACAAAACAGAAGAGAACTTCGGATTTGGAAGAACAAATGGAAAGTGATGAAGACGAAATTGGGAAGGAAACTGAAGATTATTCTGGGGAATTGGACGAAAAGAAAAATGAAAACTCGAACATTAATAAAGGCATAAAAAGGCTAAACGAGATGAATGGGACAGAAGTATAACTAAAAAAAAGAGGATGCGAAGCGACGAGTACAATGGTTAGAAAAATCTAAAACGGGAAAAGTAACAGGTGGAATTTATCGATCCTCAATAAAAATGTCGGTTACCTACATGTACGTCAACAGCTTGTATAGCAAGTCAAAAACACGAAATTGTAAAAAAAAATATTTGGGACGAAAAGCCAATCTACGTCAAACTAAATCTACGCGAAAGGCATCAAAATATATCATGGTCCAGTTATAAAGAATCCCTAGATATTTTCACCTGTTAAGACGCATCTATTATGTCAATAAATTGATTGTAATTGATGATGAAAAATTATTCGCTTTGTGATGGTACCTAAGCTGCAAAGGAGCCTTTTAGACGTCGTTCGCAATTTGCTGTTCGCTTAAACTATGATGTTGCCCAGCGAATGATGGTCATTAGAAGTCAGAAGAAAATATTTGTTGTTGTATTTATTTTTAGGTGTTACAATATTCAGTGTGAAAGATAAAAGTTTTGAAAAAGTTATCAGCATCTAATTATTTTCCAGAAACTTTGGTACCATAAGTTATATCACATCTTATATCATATATTTCTTCGTATTCCATTAGTAATTCCAAGTTTTTAATTAACTTTCTTGCAATCAACATAGAATCTAAAAATATTATAAATAATTTTAGAACTATTAACCTAGAACTATAAATATGTCAATAAATTGCGTTGTGATGATGCAACTACCTTGTTTCCTGGGATAAACTATATATTCGATGTTTCCATTTTTCTATGAACACTGTTGATAGTCAATTTAAACCATGGCACCATAGTGAAAATAACTTAAAAACATGACAAGTACTCATTTGATGACGCATTAAACCTACCGGACATCCATGGTATCTATAGGAACTAAGGTTTATTTATTTTGCAGGATGTTTACTGATCGTCTATTATGTCTATCCTATTTTTCGTTTTATTACTTGGATAGGTTATAGTCGTTACCTATTTAAAATACTTAAAATAACAGAGGCAGACTATTATGTACTATGACAAAAACAAAGCAGTTGAATTATTTACTATTCAACAAAATTTATATTTTCTACTAAGCATATTTTTTACAGAGCAAAAAATACTTGGGTATACTTAGCAATAAAGCAACTGCAAAAATTATAATACTGTGCAAATATATTGTTGAATTGCTAGACGACACAAGCTAGCTCCAGATATGTGATGTGTGGTAATTGAGTGACATGCTGAAGCATTAAATAACTATTAAACAGTATATTAAATCTATCTACCCACGTCTTGCAAAATTCGCCGTATTCCTTCCGTGGGTGCATCAGCGTAATGTTGGGGATCTTCGGATAGTAATTTCAAAACTCGGGTCTTTCCTCCAGGGCACTTGGCAAATACATCTGTAAAGGTTCCTCCTCGGTCGATTGCGAAGCGGAATCCATTGCTTGTTGAAGTCATATTCTACAGCAAGTTATAAATGTTAGGTTCAATTCCAATGTACTTTTTGTAGCATCGAAATATGAGACAAAAAATTTTTCAAAGGATACCCACAATTGCCGCAATGGGAGATCGGGGCAGTATAACTTTTCTTACAGCAAGCTAAAATCGTCACTATAAAGGCGCTTTCATTCAACAAGTTGTTATATTTTGATATAATACGAATAACTAATCACAATTTAACACAAAACCCATCAAAATAATACACTAAATTAAAGAATAAAGAGTTTTACTTCTATTTCAAGAATTATTGTTGATCCCACTTTACACAAAACGTTCG
>CAXKVY010005401.1:0-19090 GCA_964058915.1 Tetropium fuscum | reverse complement strand
CATACTATTTTTTGGGAATAAATAAACATCTTTGGTCGCAACTTTTTTTTATTTCGGATTGTAGTTTTTTTGCAAATGGCTAGAGTTTGAAAATATATTGTTCTATTGTAAGGAGGTTAATTGACAACTAATTGATGAGGTTTTTTCGATATAACATCCCCCTCCCGCTCGCCCGTGACACGAGGAGGGTTGACTTTTGTTTTTTTTATAGTGGGGTATTGTTTTTTGTGAAACAATAAACATCTTTTGTCTGATCTTTTCTCAATTTGGCTTTTTTCTTAAATTAGCAATTTCCAAAAAAACTACAAGACGAAATAATAAAAAGTTCAGGCAAAAGATGTTTTCACAGAAAACAATATGCGACCATAATTTTTACAATATTTTTTGTATTTCTCTATTTCTCAACCCATCCATACACACTTTTCCATCGGAAAAAAATATCAGGCGTGGCATCGGCTGATTAGGTGGTTGGTCTCTATTTATGTAAGATAAACAGGCATATTTATATTCAGTATAATGATGAATGGAAGCAGCATATGGATTATATAATGATCAACAACGCATGGGTGATTGGAAGGCTGATGCTGTTAAATATGTTACCATTTAATATCCATATTTACTTAATGCATATATTATACATATCTACTTAATGAACAAAATAAATAATTAAGTGTCAGAAAACGGGAAAAAATATCGGTAGACAGCGACGAATAAAAATTGCCGGCCAAGAAATTAATCTTACGAAGTTGTTTAATGGGATTTCAGGCAGGCTGATTGTACGAACGAAAATTAAAACGATTACATCAGAAGTTTAATAAAAATAAACGTGAGAATCTTTTGCAGCACTTATTATATTCATATTTAAATACGTTTTATCGCACGCCGCAAATTCATAAATTAGCACTGCTGCTGGACATTAATTAATAAGTATTACTCACAGCTTAGCGATTCTTTGTATTCTCCATTAACGATTGTTTTATTTGTAACAGCGTAATTTTAATTTCATATAGTATATACATAGTTATTTTGAGTTTCGAAGTACAGTTTTGCTACTTTTATTTAATAGAAAGGTTTTTACTGGTAGATTTATACAATAAATTCTGGAAATGGTTTAGACTATAAAAGAAAAAAAGTACGTAAACTGAAAACGTACGTGTGCATTTTATTAACATCCAAAACAATAAATCTGAGAGCTGGGTTGGTTATATTTCTAATACTGTCTTACCATTACCACATTACGTACAAGGAGTATTAACTAAATTAAAAAGAGTATTAACTAAAGATAAAGAGTAACCCTGTCGTTGTTTATATAAGTAAATGAGACAACAATTATGTTTTAACTGCCACTGCAACATATTATTTTTCTAGCTTCGCGCCTGGTAATGACGATTTAAATTGTCAGGCATTAAAAGAAAAGGTCTTCTTATTAAATGAAAAGGTAATCTTGGGTTTATAGCATTTCATTGCATAGAGAAATAACCAAATAGACGAAGGATCTTCAGAGCGGTTTACGACCTGTTTCATTGATCATTTATATTTGAATATACATTGTACCCGCTCTAAAGATTCTCAATGAAGGTGAAAGAACTTGTACAACTTCTAAGTGGTTCGTTTCCGTGTGTATGTCCAGATATAGCACTGGTAAGTGTATCTTCCTTATTATTCGTCTATTTGGTTATTTCTCTATGTAATGAAATGCTACAAACCCAAGATTACTCTTCACAATATATATATATATATATATATATATATATATATATATATATATATATATATATATATATATATATATATATATATATATATATATATATAGATATATATATATATATATATATATATATATATATATATATATATATATATATATATATATATATATATATATATATATATATATATATATATATATATAGATATATATATATATATATATATATATATATATATATATATATATATATATATATATATATATATACATACATATATATATATTATATATATATCTTGTATATATATATATATATATATATATATATATATATATATATATATATATATATATATATATATATATATATATATATATATATATATATATATATATATATACATACATATATATATATTATATATATATATCTTGTATATATATATATATATATATATATATATATATATATAATATATATATATATATACAAGATAAATGAAAATTCAGAACAAAAAGCTTTAGCTAATAGAACAATACCTTTAAAATAAAATAAAATAGTAGTAATAAAATAGTATGTTAGACAGAAAACACGCCGAAGCAAACAAGCCGAAGCAAACATGCGCAAACTGCACAACAGAAACAGACCGAACGGTACGTGTTTTGAATTATCGCGTAGCAACGATGTTAACCCGTTACAATTGATAAATAATAAGCGAAAAATAACTAACGGCGGCACTAATAAGTATAAAATAATTTATTTAACAGATTATCCATTGACAATTAATCAACTAGATCTACTTTAAATTATATATGTTAAGTTACTTGGATCGACATTATAAAAACTCGTACCAGTTGAACATCTTTTATGCTAGCAAGTAGATTAAAAAGCCAAGAGCATACATGAAAAGTGAATAATAGTTCTAAAAATAATAAATATAAAATGTGATAAACCTAGTTCGACATATTATAGTTAAATATAGAAAAGTGTTATAAGACAGAATTTGATTGGTTGTCAAATGGTTAGATCAACAAAAAAAAACATCCCATTATTGGGAGTTGATAAAGATTAATATTTCCATAAAATTCTAAATAAATTAATGTCTAATTCCATGATAACTATTTTTTCTTCTAAATAATTTTTTAATCCATATATGCCGAATAACATTTTATAGTATAAATACAAAATAATTTTCACAATAACTATAATTGATTTTCAAGTTTTTCTTAACATGAATTTTAATAATACAAAAATTAAACGATTCAGCTAATTTTGAACGTCCTCTGAGGTGAGTGATTTTCATGCTTTAAACAATTTTTTTCTCCAAAGTCAAAGTAAAATAGGATTTTTTTCTCGGGAAAAGGGTGTATAAATGGGTTGAGAAACAGAATTCGTAAAAGAAAAAAATTAAAATATAATATATACCCACATTTTCAAAATGTGGGGGAAAAATAGAAATCGTCAAAAGGCCAAGAATTGATGGATTTCTGTATCAAAATGTTGTCGATACTGAACAAAATGGTGAAAATATTATTATATAATCTACCCAACATTTTATAGCAGAAAAGTGCAGAAGAAACTGCACTAGATATACGGATAAAAATATTAGATTGTCATTTAAAAAATGTCAATGACAATTATTTAAAAAACTTATCACATGTAAAATACAAAAAAGAGGAAGCTCTTAAAAACAAAATCGACATGCCAGGGTTTTTTTTGGCAAAAGTCGATAATTTCGATATCCTCGAATTTGTTCCAACATTTACACGCACACTGTGTGGCAACAATCAAGCATTCCAATATACCATAATTTTATATACGTATACATGTGACGAAAAAATATAATATGTAAAACCAGGCCAGTAGAGTTTACCTCAAACTTCGTCAGTCAATTGACTTAAATGGCTAGTTGTATAATTTAACTATTTTTATAACGTAATGCATTTCTCGATAATATTCCCACGGTTTCATTTTATATATATTAAGTGTCCCGGTTTTTTGTTTTGCTTTAAGTATCGACATTTAAATAAGGCAATAATTACACATTAGGCGATTGTGTGGTGATTTTTGTCAAGTGCGAAATTAAATGAGATTTTAAGTAAAAATCAGTGTCGCTTTGTATAAATTTACAGTTACGGCATGATTTAAAAAAAATCTACGTTGAAGCTTCGATTGGAAGTTCAGTAATAATGACACTGATAAGAACCAATGACATTATAAAAAGTTAATTGCAAGAAATACGGCTTTTTTCTTCATCCGGTGAATTTGTAGATAACCCGTTGGAGAACTCGTTTTAATGACGCGAACCTGCTGGGACAACCGAAATTCAAACTGCTAAATCAAGGACCGCTTCTTACAGTTACTATTTGGTTATTATTAGAAAGCGACAACGCAGTCAGTTAATAACACATTGATAAAAAAAATTAGACACCGAACACAGAAGGCCATAGAACCAAGGAAAGAATAGTAAAAGAAGGATTTATTTAAAAAAATCCATATTGTTTCTTTACTGCGAAGATTTGTAATAATATACATATTAAATTGATATGACTAATATGCGATGCTACTGTGATGAGACGTCAATAATCTACTGTTCCAAAACTGAAGAGAATGTACAAAAACATAGGAGGACATAGATAGAAAAACATAGATAGGAGGACGAAAATAAGACGGCTCTGATTTAAAATAAGTATAGTTCTGGCTTATTTCCGTGAAGTTTTATTTAGAGAATTTCAGTCTATGATCATATCAGTCTAAAAAGATCTTAAAATTAGTGTGTATCACTCCAACGAATTTTTTTCTGTATGTACCATGTATGTGCTTAAGCTCTGAAATTACTTTTTAATACATAAAATCGTTTTTTGTTATCATTAGAAATTAGAGTATTTTAGGTGCCTGACATGTAAGCATTTTCTGAATGAATTTAATATAATTACCTATACCTCAGGTTTCGGTAATTTGGATAAATTATTTTATACTTTGACATATTGCATTTAATTCGTGTATCTAACAGTTAACGAAAAACTTGTTAGTTCGCTACAGTTATTAAATAAATTATTAAATAAATAGTGCTAGAATTTACTGAATCCTTATAGAGTTTCCAGGATAGGTATACGTATATTTACCTAAGAAGGCTGAATAACAACACAAATTCTACTTCCAATCGGCGCATCCGCCAAAACATAGTATATAAACGTTAGGCAGTTTTCCCACCTATGGAAATTGTATGCTATAGAGTCCAGTTGTATGGGATGAAATAGAGACAAGAAGTGATCTTTTGACACACGTGTGTTTTTTGCTGATCCCCATAGCTCATATAGGGAAATTTATGCTACGTATAAAAAGGCAGGGGCCGTATAGAAAAATAAAATTTTAGTATAATCTTTTCAGCTATCATGGCGTGTACGTCATTAAAATCGTACTGATCAAATTAATGTGCTATAATACAGCAGTTCTCAACAGTTGTTTAGGGTTTCGATATTTACACATCGAATTTATTTTTTCGATGTTATCGGTTAACATCGACGTCTATCGTTTTCATCGATGATTAACTTTATTCTAGCGTCGATACGGTTCACCAAGTACTTCAATCAAGTACAATAACATTATTTTCATTGTCGCCTCCTATGTTTAGATTTCGATGTATCAAATGATGTCAACATATATTTTAGAAAATTTGCGCATCCCTATTTCTTAGGTAAGCGGCACCAGAATAAAGCGGGCGCAAGATGACGGTATTAAACTGTTTCACTTAACATAGATAGCAGTCGTTAGTCCCCACACTAATTTTATTGGATTATATTGGCAATGGTAAGGTGGTATTCTCAATATTTGATGACCATGATTTTTAAGTTTATCCATGGCATATCTCGGGGTCTGTTTGTGCTGGTTGCATTAATTTAAATGTTCAATTTTCAGATCATCATTCGAAAATATTATACCTTTACAAGAAAGCCATTCTTTTAGAGTTGTTTTGTTCCAGGATGAGATACGCCACAGACTTGCATCCGAAACATCTAAGATAGCATTTTGCTTCACTATTTCATCAGCTGTTTCAATTGTAATATATTTTTTTCTTCTTTCAGTGTATACACAATATTACGAATGTCTGATTTAAGTCCATCATTCGTCTTCAACTTATATCTGTTGCGTGTTTTTTCTGTAGTACTAAGAGGTTTACCAGATGTACTCTTCCTATATAAGGGTTATGCTTTTCTTAAACTTATTTTTAATGCATCAGCAACTCTCTGATGGACGGAAGATAAGGTAAGGAAGGTAAGGGTCCATAATTTTCCTTTTCTCTGGGAGGTTTATTATGAACCATTAGGAGGTTTATTATGAATTGTCGACACGGTTTTCCAATAGTACAGTTAGACATAGACATTATTGAAAATACTTATATTAATATGTAGAACTGTCAATGTGACTTGCCATGACATGCGTCAGAGAATGAATGGTAAATTCAAATATAAATTACCAATTAAATAAACCGTACATCGCTCTGAAGATCCTCAATAAAAGTGAAAGAACTTGTACAACTTCTCTTCTAAATGAATCGTATCCGTATATATGTCCAGATATACAACTGGTAAGGGTTTTTCCTTTGATTATTTCTCTATGTAATGAATTGCTACAAACTCAAGATTTCTTCTCAGAAAACAAATATGAATAGCAAAGAACTTAACAGCTTATAGTCGACCTATATGTTTGGCGTGGAAGTGAAACATGAGGAAAATCCGTTTCATTCTTGAATCTACCTGTACAAATTTCTAGTGCAATATATGAAATTTCAGCAGTCAGACATGCAACCACATAGAGATGTAGAAATTAGCGATAACTGATTAGCTCCACTTGGACTGATTTTATAGACATCTATAGACGGTTAAAACAATTTTAACCATCAAAACGCTATAAAAATTAATTAACAAATTCAACTCCAACTAGTTTTATTTATCAGCCAAAGCCATGGGAGCTTTGTAAATCCCTATTAGCTTATAAAATATCACTAATAAATAGACGTTTTAAATTGGGCGTGGGCTATGAATTAGCTGTTATGACAGACGACAAACGAGTGGTAAATAAAGCGGGCTACATCTTGAACTTGATATTGATATTTAAATTAATTTATGTCTATCGAATATGTTATTATTTTATCTAAAAAACATCTACTAGAAACTGTGAGAAAATTTTATGAACAACAAATGTGAACTCGTGGTTTAGATTATATCGTATAGGAATAGAATTACATATTTATATTTCATGCTACCGTGTAGTATGTTATTTACCAACTAATAATTTAACAGATGTTGATTTGGACTACATAGAAACAATATACCCGCTATACGATTATCTGCAGGGGAAGGAATTTGTTTAAAAATAATTTATACAGATGCGCAACTATTAATGTTAATATATTTAAAGGATTTAAAATATACACGAAAACTTTTAAAAATGAGTAATCGTCAGACAAAGATCTTGGATAGCTCTTCAGATGATATGGATGACGTTAACGAGGCTTGCACTGATTGTGGCGAAACATATTCCCAGACCCCAAAATTTGACGACTTGGTTAAGTGCATTCTTGCTCCACGTATATAAAATTTTGCCACGATTGTGGTATTGTTGTATGCAAAACAAATTGACATTTTGGACGAAATGCCTTTGTTCTCAGTTGCGCCATCTCGCCTCATCATTGACGGGGGGAGATGGTTTTATAATTCAACACGATCGTATTGGATTTGGAAGAGTCGCGTGATTCAGCTGGAGTTTATCGTCATGTCATAATTTCTTAAATTTGATATTAACATATGAGTTATTGTTGATTGTTCCCATTGCATTTGAGAAAATTTCCCAAGGCTGTTGGGCGGGAGTTATTATACCGTAAGTAATATATACGTATGTTTTGATCTAAAAACAAATGTTATACATTTAAGTGAACTAATACTGATATTCCTAGGTGCATCAAGTGAAAACACTTGATTTCTTATTGCGCCGAGAAAATCAGGTTGAAGAATGACGGTATATTAACGAAAATATTTCAGTCGACTCTCTCTAACGTAATTAATTATTTTGGGAACACCTTTTAGTAATTACTGCATCACGTGATGTTCTATATATGAATGAACAAAGTTTGAAGAAGATATTCTACTTGGTAATGGAATGATTTTATCATATCCTCCGTTTAAAAGTGAAATCTCATGTTAAGTCAATTAAGATCGCCTCTATAAATAGATGAATATCGACGATATTGGCCCATAAATACCACTCAATTTTCTTGATCGCGAATTCTCCCAACCTATTTAAAAATAACGGAGGTCAACGCTTTTAAAAATACCATTCACCTCTCTCAGCGACAGCCGCCTTACATTTTATTTATTATATTTTCGGTTCATTCAGCTTTTTGAAAGTGCTTCGCGGTGATGCTGTAGTATAGACGAGATACGGCGTTACGTAACATAAAATTGGGTTACCTACACGAACATGCTTTTTGTTGTTTTTGGCGCCGATAACGTGTACAGCCTAAGGCCGTACCGCTCTTTCGACCGGTTTCTGATGTTTCGTAACCGATAATTATTGTATCGATCATTCAAAAGCAACTGCAGCTTATCTCTTGTGTTGAATTGAAATTAAATTGTTTATATATAACAACTGAAAAGGATTTCTAGTAGCGAATATATTATACACACAAAAGTAGCGCACGGATTTTTTTGGTTAAGTTCAATGTCCTAACATGTATATAGGTAAACCCATTTAAAAAATTCAGAGACCTTACATCCTACGCAAGTGTCTTAAGGGTATTGAAAATACCAGACATGACTCTTTGTTTACTGTAGTAGTACTGTATCTACTTGATAAGTTACATAGTTCTTTCTTAAGTCAAAATAACAATTTCTATTGGTTTGTGGTGACGGCTGGTAGAAATTACTTTATATATTACCTTTATAATTTATCATAATATGCTGAAAATGAAGCATTTGTTATGCCAAATTGAAATAGTCGCTAGGAAAAAACTTCAGGCAAAACTTACGAAACTCATTTACAAAAGGAGATTATGGTTCTCGCGTAATAACAGAGACTGTTTTATTATTGCACGTGTGATCACCCTCAAAATTGATTAGCGTCCGATATTGATGATCAATATTGGTTGTGGTTGGCGCCGATTTCGAAAGGTACATTAGGAAAGCAGATGGGAGTCAGTCATTCAGTCATTCACTTCGTATGATATGTATTGTGAAAATGGAGATAAAAGATTTGTTCTAATTAAACCAAATCCAACAAAAAGAATTTATTTAATTTGGAAATAATTAAAATGATACACGTCTTAACACTTGCAAGTAATAATTAGAATGCCTAATCATATATTTGATACTATTTAAAAGATCAACCGTTTCAGAAATACGTAGATTATTTAAATTTGGCGAAATTTTTTGGCGATTTTATTTTCTCGTAACTTGATTGCTAATGTCAGAAATGCAAACAAAAAATATAAAAATATTACTTCATTGGCGTACCTCTTTAACAACACTCATGGTTACGTCACTGCTTGCAGAAAGCAGAAAAATTTATAATAAACACGATACTTATTAAGAAAAATGTACTTCTTAATAAGTATCGTGTTTATTATAAATTTTTCTGCTTTCTGCAAGCAGTGACGTAACCATGAGTGTTGTTAAAGAGGTACGCCAATGATGTAATATTTTTATATTTTTTGTTTGCATTTCTGACATTAGCAATCAAGTTACGAGAAAATAAAATCCTGTACTTTTCCGAAAGCGTTTTTTATAGGCGATTTAGTGCGCCTCCCAATATATTGAATTCAGTCAATAGCTCAGAGAGAAATTTTAAATTTATTGACATTTTTTATTCAGTTTTTTTTCAGAGTTTTTTCAATTATTCACAAGTAATTGTTACATATACTTACCTACTTTATAATTGCATTGAATCAACTTAGCAACTGTGCTGATTTGCGCTTACTTACTACTTAAATTCTGACTTGAATTCTACGCCTATGGTAGCTGCCGTTGCCCGTCGGAAGAGCGAAGCAGATAATATTAGAGTATCTTGACATACGCGTATATGAAACTCAAACATTATAATGAATAAGCGATTGATATATTTTTAAACCGAACTATCAAAAACGCTGAAAATTGTGACCTCTCCGCATTCGGGAGACCTTGCTGACTCGATAGATAATGCATGTCGCATGTCTCGAACGTTCTCTTAAAGACGGCTCCCATATACACTCGGCTAGAAGTATTTTCAATACTAAAATTTGATTTGGGTGTGTAGCTAAGGTAAGAAATATTTTTTTCCCATCCAGCATGGAAAATGTTAAAAAAAACATATGGCTGATTTACTCTATTATTTTCCATGCTGGATGGGGAAAAAATAGGAAAAGAGATAAGCTACACACAGAAAACAAAACTTTTTAATCGGTTTATCAGTATAAAAGTTGGAAGACCTTGAACTTATCCAAAAAATAAGGTGGGCCACGTTTTTTGGATCCGAGTGTATTTGATCCACTGGTTCATCTAGTTATAATCGCATTCCAGTGCAGCCAACACGTGTATCTACAAGGATAAACTATATAATTGGCTATAACGATATAAATATAATTAGAATATGTAATATGTTTCCACCGAGAAAGGATTTATTTTGATTTAATACTTTTGGTTAGCGCGTTTACATAACTGCATTAATTCCTTAGCTCAAATTGCTATTTATATTATGTATCCGAGATTATCTCCTTTTATCATACCACTCTTTCATTATTCCTCGTAATTAGCGACGGGGAATTTATGCTTTATCGATGCATAATGGCGTTTATTAGCTTAGGAAACAGCAGGAATGCTGTATTAAAATCATCCCCGCGTATGTAACATAAATCGAATGTATTAAAAATATTTCAAACACACGAGAGTAATATATGCAGAATTCGGATCATCTTAAGTGTGGAAAAGAGATGACGGCCACTTTATATTAACATTCCTCTTCTGTATACAGCGTATTTGTCCCCGCAGGAGTCCTTAATTTACACGATTCTGTCATAAAGAGGCCTTAATGACAAATACATATTTTTTCGTTGATTACGGTGAAGCATACATGAGAAAATAAATAACAATTACTCCAGGCCATAGATACTAAATAAAGGACTAACAAAAATCATAGAATTTAGTTTCATAGGCTAACTTTGTGTTTTTTGGATCACTGTTTCTGAATATTTCGTTTCCTACCAAAAAATATCACCTCGATTTTGAAAAATATGGCGTCAAAAACGATTTTTTTTTTCAAAATAACTCAATTTTTGTAAATTTTTGAAAATGAAATTAGCTTGAAATATACAAAAAAAATAAACAAAGGTTTCTAAATGCTATTTTGGTATATCTACTAAAAAACAAAAACTCACAAAAAGCAGAAGAAAAAAGAACTGATCTGTCGATATAATTTTTGTGAACCAATGATACTCACAATTCCTCAAGATAAATGTTTACAAACAATAAGAGTAGTAAACATCGTCTAATATCAATACAAAAGAGTAAATTTGAGTACGAAAACTTAAAAGTACGCCAAGCGAAGGAATATGAGGATTTAACGAAGCATTCTAGACAAGTGGTGACATAAATTCATACCTGGATAAAAAAATATGGTCGTATAGGAAAAAAATTAAATAATTAGAAAACTATAGCTCCCATCGAGAAAAGTTAAATGAGAAAGTAGATATTAAAAAAAATATCAAAATGCTTTTACGATTAAGTCCACTATATCTTCTCGGGGGCTCGTGCTAGATCGTAGAGTAACCACCTATTTTGTGTGTGAAGAGTAGCGCTATCATCCTATAGAACAGTTTACTCGATTTTTTTTATTTCAAGGGTCAGAAAATGGATTTGCAAACATTGCACATTTTTGATATGTTTTGTTTAATAACTTTCTTGATTTTATTTGGCGGAAAAGGCAGTTATATACGGGAATCAATTACTGATATTACTATATTTTTTCACGAATTAAAAAAAACTCTCTACAACCCTTAGGAGCCGAGATATTTTTTTTACAAAAAAATCTGGAAGGCGCCATAGACGTTGTAGAGTCCTGAGTTTTACACATGTTAATGTTAAATATCCATACTTTCTATAAAAAAATACTACGATAAGATTCATTGATATTTAGAAGTTTAATAATAAAGTGAAGCGTGCGGACGCACCGGAGAGCACCGGAGTGGGGGAAGTGCTGCGCGCTCGCCTTGAAAGCTGATTTCGCGCATTCAAAATGACTCGGGCTTGCAAAATGTTCAGTATCTCGGCTTCTAGATCACTTACAAAAATCATTTTTTACGTAATCTGGGAATTTTGATACTTAATCTGGACGAGATAGACACGAAAATCATATTTATTTTTGCCTTAGAAGATAAATAGAGCAGCGAATGGAAAGGAGTGGGGATAAAGAGACCAGGGCAGTTAGACGGATCTGGTGAGCTCGAAAATCAGAGGGTAGTTTGTCATAGTTGTTGCTCCAGTAGAGCAGATTCAGTTTGTATTAGTTATTGGAGCAGATCAGATGAAAGTATATTCTATATACTTGAACTCAAGAGAGCATA
Organism: Tetropium fuscum; assembly: GCA_964058915.1. Lineage (NCBI taxonomy): Eukaryota > Metazoa > Arthropoda > Insecta > Coleoptera > Cerambycidae > Tetropium > Tetropium fuscum. The sequence goes on along the minus strand of CAXKVY010005401.1, from coordinate 6,784 downwards.
TTTTTCTCGAAAAATCGATATATCTCGATAAATAATCAATATTTTTTAATTTTTAATAACAATTTCTTCTTAGCTTGCCATGAGCTAAGAAGAAATAAGTATGGGAACGTTATGGTTAATGAGCTAGAGTAGAGAACCCGATTTTTAGCGATATTTTCGAAATAACTCGAAAAGTACGAAAAATATCGAATATTATGATAGATTGTTTTATTATCTTCTATTATCTAAGTATCTCATTCACCTTTCTTCGATAGGAGCTATAATTTTTTGGTTAAGTATTTACAACAAGAAAAAGTTTTTTGGAACATTGCGAATTTTTTAGGTTAAGTTCCTCATTCAGGCGCGAGCTGAAAGAAATAGAAACTCATATTTAAATTACTGTTTTTGTGACCAGTTTTACATACAACTATTCTCTTTAAATTATGGTTCCTGACATTTTCCCGAAAACATAATATTTTCCGATAAAATTGCGGGAAAAAAACCTTTGGGATGGTTTTGGGGTGTTTATTCAGGAAGGATCTCCGGGACTTCATCCTATCTTTTTTCTAACCCCCCAAATGTACCCATTTTCAGTAAAGGCTAAACTTTAACACGCATGGTAACACAACCCATTTTTATGTGGAAATTAATATCCTATTAATGTATAATATTAATTAATATAACTAATTAATATAACTAATTAATATAACTAATTAATATACTATTTGCATATTGGCTGTAGAATTTTTTAAACCTGTGTTACTGCTGTAATTTTTTGGATTCATTTTAAACAGTTTAAAAAACATTTATTTATTTAACACGTTTTTATGTTTCTCATGTTTATCTTTAATTTTTATTTTACTTTTTTCATGTCACGAATTTTGGTAGTTTTCTTCACTTAATGTACTTCTTAGTGTTATCTGAAACGCATATACTATCTACTCATACCGCTGTAAATGGGCATCTATCTGCCTGCTGGATTAAAATGCTATAGTTAAAAACAGCTTACTTTTAGATGCTTTCAGAATTAATATTGCATAATATTGTATATAATACCTTACCTTAATCCGCAGGCTCTACTGTCCCTGAAATGTTAGCAGTTGGTCTGTTTTCAATATCTAATGTATCAATCATTTTTCGGTTATTAATCTGTTCAGCTATTATCCAAAACCAATACTAACATTATTTGACATCTATCAAAATAAACAAATGTTATTCTTAGTTCATCATCCTCATGATGACATACATCTAATAAAATATTACCGGTACATGAAGAGTTGCCATTCTCTTTTAAAGTCGTGCAGCACAAATCAAGTTTGGTTGGATCCAGCAATTATAGACCTCTGAAATATGGCGGCAAGTGAATAAACACTTTTCGTAATTAAGTACTATAAATTATATAATGTTTCCGGACTACCAAATGCAACGCGATGTTCAGGATCTTATGCATCGCTTCACAACGGTATCTGATTTCTAAAAATCTATTATTGTCATTCATTCAGTTAGTGCCAATTCATTGGGGATTTAATATTTTACGGAAAATGCAACGACTTATTTATTTAAATGATATATCCGGTAGGTAACAAACTTAATTTTAGTTATTCATAGCAGCTGTGTCAAAAATAACCAATATTTTGTCCCAAGGATGTTAACTATCCTATAAAAACACGTGGTGGAAATAAATATATTATTAAAATTTAATGATAATCTGTTTGGGTATCCCCATGGAACACTATCTTTGTCGAAGCTCAAGAGCCTCAGTATCAAACTATTTGTTAAACAGTTCCTGTTCAAATTAAGAATATATAGCAGCCAAGGAACAAATACAATGTGTGTCCTGACGATCGAATCCCTAACTAATAAATACTGGTCTCTAAAGAACAATACACCTTTAGTAGAAGCATTTTTGACACCAGGAGAAGAAAATATAAAGAAAGCTTAAGAGAGATAGATAGCAACCCCATCTTCACTCATTTTCACTAATTTTATATTTTATGAGAAGAAAAATGAATTGTATACGTTTAAAAATATTCCAGTAGGTTGTAACAGTGTGACAGCTTGTCACTTTCATTGCTTGTCAGGTCTAAATAACCTACTCCGAAATGAACTTTTTTTTCTAATTTTGACATTTAAAGTGACACTTTTCAAAACCCTTTGACGTTAGGAAACGTCTTATTTTTCACAACCAGTTACGAAAAGAAAAATTTTACGCAACTGGTTTTGTAAAGTTCATTTCAGAGTAGGTTATTTAGACCTGACAAGCTATGAAAGTGATAAACTGTTACAACCTACTGGATTGTTTTTACGGAACTTACTAATTTTATTTTATTTATTTCATTAAGCTGAGCTAGCTTAGGTAAATTTTTATTTCCTCCTTAATCGCTGTTGAATTTACTCTGGAGGGTAATAAAAGGCTTATTTTAATGTGCAAAAAATTTATATATTTTGCACAACCATTTATTATAATGCGAGTTCTAATCTTATTCATTTAAAATATATAAGCATATTTATTGCGAGGTATGTGATATTTTAATTTGCAATAAATAATTTTAATGCTTAAAGTATTTATAATAATGCGCGATTAAATCATACCCTTTATAAAATATCGTAAGAAATAGTCTACTACACGCTTTGTTTTATGATTAATTATATAAAGAGCTATACACCTCGTGATTTTATTTGTAATATGGATTATATACCTAGTTGATATTTTGCTGGAAAGAAAAAAAAAACAAGTTTTTGAAGTTCTGTATCTCAAAACCTATTGGTCGTACAAAACTGCACTTAGTCTCTAAGTGAAGGGAATTTTATCGGATTGAAAAAAGGTTATTTCTTACGTAGGATCTATTATTTACGAGTTTTAACCCAAAAAATAAAAAAAAGTAAAAAAATATCGAGGTTTTTTCCCCCACCACGCAGAGAGCACAAGTGTTTCGAAGCTGCAAACTTGGTTTTATGCAGCTGATATGAATCCTAACAACATATAAAAAAATCAGTTCCCGGATTTTTTGCAAACTTCGCCTTCTTTGTTGTTTAAGATTACTGGCCTACCTCAGCTATTTTTAAACCTATAATTTTAAAATTGGCATAACAACTTATTTAGTAATTTATTAAAATGTCGAAGACCCTTTTTTTATAAATAAATTATAACCTTTTTTGAAAACATTAAAACAGTTAGTTTGCAATCTAGAAAAAATATTTTGACAGGATTTAACCTATTATGTTAAGTCCATATTTTATCCCAGCGTGCAGTTTAGGGGTGGTTTTTGTGGGGTGTAGCGACCATTTTACAATTTATAACCATTTCGATTTTAAAAAGTCATACTTTGGGGAGTATAATCCCCAAATGGCAAAACATTATAATTATTTTGTTCTATTTATGCTAATATGATTGGGCTATAAATAGTTTATTTAAATATATACTGTAGTGTATTGAAAATAGATTTTAAGTTCATTTGGCGAGGAGGCTTTTTGTCTCCTGTAATATTTTCGAAAAATGCACTGTTTTTGAGTAAAAGTCGATTTAAAGTCCGAAAATGGCCAAAAGTCGACAACTTCAAACACTCATTTCTCGGCTTCCACCGCACTTTTCTTAATGTTTTAGGTCGCAAAATGATCGTTAATACTTATACTTAAACATACTATTTTGTAATAAAGCAGCTTTTAATCTTCATCCTGAAATTTGTCATCGAAATATCGCTATTTTTTTTGCTTGCGCAGAATAGGTGAATACACAGGTGGCGAACTGATCTGCTAATTTTTGTAAATGACCTCACATTTTACTTAAACAATACAGATTTGGTATATAAAAATAAAATGTTATTGTAAGACAATATTTTATAGTAGAATATAATAATATGTGAATTACCAATTTAATCTTCAGTGTTACAATGAATTTCTTCTGGGTTTTTATATTTAACTGAAAAACTGCAAAGTTCACAACATTTTAAATCTTGTGACAAACAAGAGCAAATTTCTTCATCACTGTAAAGTGGCTTTCCGCTACATGAACAAATGAATTTCTTCAAAGTTCCATTGCTGAGTCCCCTTCAAAGCACTTAACATTCAATACATTATTTTGTAATATCCAGCCATCAAAAGATTTAATTTTTTTAGATATTGACTGTGACCATTCATTTATTTGCCATTTCACTCAGGTATTTTGGTATTTTGTCTACTGATATACTTCTAGTTATGGATACTCCATACCTCAAGTTGTTTATAGGTAAAAACGAGACCTTACTTCCACAATTTTTTTTTCTATCAAATTTGTGTAGTAACGTGATTAGAATTACGTGCGAATAATTCAATTAGGATAAACATATCTTACATTAATTATTAATTTTGAAATTATTAATTATTTAATTCTTAAATTTATATATAAATAGATGAATACATATAAAATAAACTCATTGAAATATAAATAATTTAGGTGCCTATTTTAGTAAAATAGGAACCTAAAATAACGCGTATCTATCTGTCTTAGATTAAACAGCTGTGAAAAAAATAGAACAAAAAAGAATTTTTTTAACTTCAACACGTATAATCCGTTAAATTATCGCTTCTTATGAATATCTTATTAAAAATGTTTTAATATATCAAAAAAGAAATGAGTAAATCAGTTCATCGCCACCTGTGTACTTCAACTATTCTGCGCAAGCAAGAAAAAATAGCAATACCTCGATGATAATTTTCATGATTAAAGTGAAAAGTTGCTTCATTACAAATAATATTATGTTTAAGTATCAGTATTAACGATCATTTTGCGAACCAACACATTTCAAAAAGTTCAGTAGAAGATATGAATTTTTGAAGTTTTGGCCATTTTCGGACTTTAAATTGCTTATAACTACAAGCGACAAAAAGTGTTTATATTTGCCTAATTAACCAAGAATTTTTTTACATGTTTCTTTAGTTAATAATTGTTAATTTGTTTCTTGTTAATAACAAATTATCTGCCACTTGGACAAAAAAAATATTTAGGTTTCTTGTTCCCTAAAACGCAACTAACCGATTCCAATTGGGTTTCAATCCGGCAACTTTCTTTGGGAGGTTGTGCAACTTTTTTAGTTATCTTTCTAGAGGCCGTCTTTGCACCGCGCCTAATATACTTTTTTTAAAATACCTTGATAATCCGAGTTATTTTACAATCGGAATCGGTCCGGTTTTAATTGATCCGGACTATCGCGACCCCTAACCCCTCAGCACAAATGTATTTGTTTGTATGATGTTTTCGGAAATGAAAAACCGGTATATATTTATATATATATATATATATATATATATATATATATATATATATATATATATATATATATATATATATATATATATATATATATATATATATATATATATATATATATATTGTGAAAAGTAATCTTGGGTTTGTAGCATTTCATTACATAGAAATAAGCAACTAGACGAATAAGTTTAATAATAGTTTTGACTAAGCAAGCAATTTCTGTATCACTCCCTCTTTGAATGCTTCAGAACTCTATTGTATATATAATTCAATATTTTCCCGCATATAGTTGGAAAAAGTAGTTGTTTTTCAATAGGTTCAACAAGATTTTATGCATTTTAAAGTTTAACATCTTCTGGATAACTGTATGCCTAATGCTTTTATATATAATATGTTCAAATAGAACAAATATAAATAGTAGACTAGGTTTGTGTATTCTAAGAATGAGTTCCGTCAAAAACTAATGTCATAAAACGTCACTGCAAGTGTTGGTGTATTGGTAATTTAAATTCAAGTATGAATGATCAATGAAATAAATCGTATACTGCTCTGAAGATCCTCAAGAAAGGTGAAAGAACTTGTACAACTTCTAAGTGGTTCGTTTTCATATGCATAGTGATTCATTTCCGTATGTGTGTCCAGATATAGTACTGGTAAGTGTGTTTTCTTTCTTATTCGTCTAGTTGCTTATTTCTATGTAATGAAATGCTACAAACCCAAGATTACTTTTCACAAAATAAATATGAATAGCAAAGAATTTCAAAGCTAATAAATATATCCAGGGTGAAAATTGGATTTTTTTTCGTGAATTTTCGAAGAAACAATTAATACATACAACCAACAAATGATTTTAGTTTTGACTAAGCAAGCAATTTCTGTATCACTCCCTCTTTGAATGCTTCAGAACTCTATTGTATATATAATTCAATATTTTCCCGCATATAGTTGGAAAAAGTAGTTGTTTTTCAATAGGTTCAACAAGATTTTATGCATTTTAAAGTTTAACATCTTCTGGATAACTGTATGCCTAATGCTTTTATATATAATATGTTCAAATAGAACAAATATAAATAGTAGACTAGGTTTGTGTATTCTAAGAATGAGTTCCGTCAAAAACTAATGTCATAAAACGTCACTGCAAGTGTTGGTGTATTGGTAATTTAAATTCAAGTATGAATGATCAATGAAATAAATCGTATACTGCTCTGAAGATCCTCAAGAAAGGTGAAAGAACTTGTACAACTTCTAAGTGGTTCGTTTTCATATGCATAGTGATTCATTTCCGTATGTGTGTCCAGATATAGTACTGGTAAGTGTGTTTTCTTTCTTATTCGTCTAGTTGCTTATTTCTATGTAATGAAATGCTACAAACCCAAGATTACTTTTCACAAAATAAATATGAATAGCAAAGAATTTCAAAGCTAATATATATATATATATATATATATATATATATATATATATATATATATATATATATATATATATATATATATATATATATATATATATATATATATATATATATATATATATATATATATATATATATATATATAT